>PVJA010006456.1:17389-73306 GCA_004027025.1 Myocastor coypus
TTTTTTTTTTTTTTTTTTTGTCTTTTTGAGACAGGGTCTCACTGTGTAGTTCATGCTGGCCTTGAGCTCACTTTTGTGGCCCAGCCTGGTCTCGAACTCACACCAATTCTCCTGCCTCAGCCTCCCAAGTGCTGGGATTACAGGCGTGTGCCACCATGCCCAGCTCAAAATTTTGTTTGCTTTTTTTTTTTTCAGGACCTGGGATTGAACTCAGACCCTTGTGTTTGACAGGCAAGTGCTTATTCTACTGAGCTATTTCCCCGACCAGGAAGAGACACTCTTGAGTTTTACTGGAGAGAGGACTCTGTGGCCTCCTGGAGAGTGGATTGGGGTGGAAGAGGTTGGAGCAGGAGCTCAAGAGTTAAGTCAGGGAGACTCTAGGCACCGGACAGTGGTGCCTTGGACTCTAGTATAGGTGGCGGGCATGGGAAAAATAGATAGATTGGGATATTTTGGAAGGTAAAAAACACCTGACCAACTTGCTGATGGACTGAACCCGAGGGCCTAGAACACAGCGAACACTCAATAAATATTTGTGGAATGGGGGCCCGGCGGGTTGGCTCAGTGGTCTAAAGCGCCTCCTTGGGAAAGCTTAGGCGGCTTCAGGGACCGCGGTTCTATCCTCGGCGCCACATGCTGCGCCAGCCCTGCCTTCTAGGCAGGCTGAGCCGGCCATAAAAATGAGTGAATAAACAAACAAAGGTTCTGAAACAAGGAAAAATAAATAAATAAATAATTAATTAATTAAAAAAAATATTTGTGGAATGAATGAAAAAAGGAACTGTGTTGGTGCCGTGTTCTCTAAACACTTGTGTTCACTGTCCAGCATGAGATTATGAGTGAGGATTACCCAGGACCCTAAAGGGCTTCACCTTCTGCCCACAGGGTCAGGGCTCCAGAGTGCTAGGTTTGCTCAAATGGGCTGTACACAAACAAGACTCACCATCTAGGAAGATCTGGCTGGGGATCAAGTAATCCTCCCTTTTCTTCCTAATCTAAGCACCAAGGAGATGATAAACACCCAGCCTGGACTGCCCCAGGGCTCCTAGCCCTCTTGGCATCTGCAGCAGGAAGGAGGAAATGAGATGTGCAGGACTTCCTGTCAGTGGGGGGGGGGGCTCCCTTTCTAGGATAGCTCTCCAGGATCCACGATATGCAGAGGGGTGAGGTATTGGTCATAGGAGCTCCGGGGCTGGTCTTGGTGAGAAGATTGTCATATATATTGGGGTATCTTGGGGATGAGTGTGGGTCCAGAAGGAGATCTTGTCCCTGGAGCTTGGGGGGCCCTAGGGTGTCTGGCTCAGTGGCAATGGTGAATAGAAGCTGAGTGAGGGGCACTCCTAGGTCCCTCGGGCTGGAAGGAAACCTGCCTAGGCTCTCAGCCAAATAAATCATTGAGAAGGGAAGAAGAACATTTTCTCATCTGTTTAAAGGGCAACGAAGCATAGCGGTGCTGGCCCAGCGGGAAGCAAGGCTGAGGCCAGGCGGGTGAGGCCAGGGGCACTGCCTCCCCCACCCACTATCCTCTCATAAGCCACCCCATCAGCTCGAGCTGTGCTGTTCTCAGCTGGACCATGAGTGGTTGTTACTTTTAACAAAAATATTAATTAATTTGTAATAAAGTAGTTCTTTTTAAAGGCCTCTTCCCAGGGCGTAGATCTTGGTAATCCATACCTTTTATCTTCTGAGAGGCCGGGCTGAGATAGTTTATACCCTTTCACAGATAAGGAAACAGGCCCAGAAAGCCCAAGGGACTTTCTCAAGGTCACAAAGCAGGGCTGTGTAAGAGCAAAGTAAGGAGCTTGGCCTCTAGCTGCCCCTGGGGTGTTAGTCCCTTCGATCCCATCAGTGGCTCTAGAGTGAGTCCCAGTGGAGCTGTAGCCCAGTGTGTCAGGGTACTGGGGTATGTCCCTGTTCTCTGCGTAATCACTGAGTGCTCAAGCTTGGCTGACACCCCTTCCCATACCCAATCTCTTCCCTGGAGGCCCCTCCTGGGGCTAAGACTCAGTTCTTCCACCCCCGCCTGGGCTGTTCAGAGAAGTAATTTCTCTTCTACCAGCTGGATTTGAATATGGAAACGATTTGTAATTACTCCAAGTCCTCCCGGGTGGGCTGGCAGGCGGCATTATCACCAATGTGAGTCTGGAAGGGCAGGGGCTCCTGGGAAAGGAGGTGGGGAAACCCAAATGCAGGGAGGTACCTCCAGGGAGAACCTGTCAGAGGTTTGTTCTAGTCCAGTCTGCTCCTACACAACCCTTCTGTTTTGCTATCCTCTCTAATCTCCCTTGTGAGTTCCCAGGACGGCTGCATACCCAACTGTGTCCCACTACTTGTCTCTCCTAGGGCATATATTATTGTGGCTGAATGAATGGGGTCAAGATGTCAAAGGGCTACCAAGGAACAGGGCAGACAAGAAATAGGGAAGTTGTCTTTCTGGAGGCAGCCCCTGCCATCACCTTCTAACCAGCTGGATCTCTTGGGTGGGGGTGGGGAGAGGAGGAGGGCCTTAGGGATCCAGCTGCATCACATCTGCAGAAGACCTGCCTAGGCTTCTCTGGGCTCTGGGTCTCTAATATGCGGATTTTCATGAATATTCATATAGACGGAGCTAGTTTTCCTATAGGAAAGGGAGGGGGTGGAGCTCTGGAGGACAGGGTCTTGGAGACTTCTAACAGTTTGTGGGTAACCCTTGTCCTGACCGCTTTCCCGCTCATACCCTCCTCCTGGAGGCCCCAATCCGTACAACCTTGCTGTTTCTCAGTGTCCAAGTAAGCAGGGGCCCAGGATCTCCCACTGGACCAGGGTGGTTTTCAACACATTTCACAGATGGCAAGGCCAGCCCAGCTCAGCTTTCACAGTGGCAGCTGAGCCTTCAAACCCAGATGCCAGGATATATTTGAGATTGCCCAGCAAGAATCTAAGAGCCCTGTCTTCTGTGCTGAGTCCAAGATATAGGACTCTTTGGATTCCTGCAGGGAAAGGGAAGGTGCCTGCCCAGCCCTCCTCCCTGTTTCACACAGTCACATAAATTCCCTTAAGGTGACAGGCGAGATTCCTTCATCGCCCCTTATTACCTCCTTCCATTAAAGTCGATAATCTCTCACAATCACTCACAACAAATGTCACTGTGACTGCTGGAGTGGGGAGGGACAGAGGGAAGGAACAGGGAAGGAACTTGATCTGCCCCAAGGGATAGGTGGGCTTTTCACATTTTGTCACCATCTGTAGGGTGACAAAACTCAAGAAATACCAGTAGAAAGGTCGGGTAGGGCCTAGGTGGACTGAGGACTTCCTTGCTCATACAGGATTTGTCCCTCCTAGCAGAGAGCTTCCTGAAAGTAGGCCCGAAAGGCATTCCGCCCTCATTGCAAAGCTGCCCCCTGCTGGCTTCCTCTTTGACCAGAGCCATTGTATTAACTACCTGTTTCCACTGTGGTAGTGTGTCCCTAGTCTGTCTGTCTTCCTGGTGGCAACATACCCAGCCACAAACCACCTGACTGGGATCCGGGATCCAGAACCATAGGCATCTCCCTAGGTATCACCTGAACCATGTGGACCCAGGCTCCACCCAACTGTTCCTGGGAACAGTACCAGAATGGGAAAGGGGTGGGTCTGTGCATCTCTGATCTTCCACACAAACAGATGCAACATGGGGGCGCCCCTTGGCACAGGGAAAGGCACTTGTGGGGATAGACAGGAGCTCAGGAAAACATGTAACACACTGTACACGTGTAGCATCCTTGTGCCTAGGGACATACAACATTGCAGCATTTACATCACATTATGCACCAAACATGCTACACTGCAGTGTACATATGTAGCTTCTACATAGGAGTTACCCACAGCATTTGATACACATGTGGCACTGGTGAGCTTGTACACATATACCATCCCTATGCATGGGAGCAAGCGGCATGCATTCAGGACCTAGGCACATGTTAATGCTCTGTGCATATGTGTAGCACTTGCATGCTCAAGCCAGGCAACATTGCAGTGCACACGTAGGGCACCTGTATGCATATGCAAAGTTCACTGCACATAAGTGGCACCTGGGTGCGCAGGGACATGCAATAAGCAATGCACATGGGCAGAGGGACCAAACGCTTCAGGCTTTAGAGCCTGGGAGATCCTGGCTGCACGAGATGCCTCTGGCCTGGGGTATCGCTGGAGGGGCGTCGCAGATCGGCTCACTCTGCGATCCAGGAGGCCACGAGAGGAGCGGGGGCTTACCCGGGGCTTCTCCCGCGCCGGCGCCTGGGCCCAGGGCGGGGAGGGGGAGGGCGCACTTGGCTCGGCTGGCGCTGCTCCCCCTTTAACTGGAGGCGGCGCGCGTCCCCCCCCACCCCGCCCCTTCTCCCGCGGCTCCTCGCGCCCTGCCCGGCGCGCGCCCCCTCCCGGGCCCGGCCCGCGCAGGCGCCGCGTCCCGCCTCGGCCGTCACTCGGCCCGGCGCGCGTTGCGGGCAGCGGCCGGAGCGGCCGGAGGAATCCGGTTCGGCGGCATCGGCGGTGACGGCGGCGACGCTCGGAGACCTAGGAGGATGCGGCACCGGCGTTCAGAGCCTGAAGCTGCGGCCGCCGCCTGAGAATAGGAGGCGGCGCGCGGCGCGGGCGGTGCTCGGGGCGGGGGAGCGGGGGGCGGCGCGGCGAGGAGGCGGCGGCGGCGGCGGCGGCAGGAGCCCGCGCCCGCGCCCGGCCCGGCGCCCGCCCGCCCGCCCGCCCCGCGCGGCTCCGCGGCGCCTTTTCTGCACCCGCCGCTCCGCGGAGCGGGAGCCTCGGCCCTCCGCGCGGCTGCAGCGAGCTGCCCTGCGCCCGGCCCGGCCCCCGCCTTAGGGATGGCAAACTTGCGTCCCTTGGCCGCCCCCGCCAGCGCCGGCCCCCGCTCCTGCTGCTGACGGCGCCCAGGTAAGTGTTCAGCCCTGGAGCCCGACCCAGCCCCGCTTCGAGCCCTCCCAGCGCGGTCCCGAGTTTCCGCACCGGCCCGCACTCGAGGCGCTCTCCAAGCCCATCGCTGCTGAATTCTTTCCCAGCCCGAACTGAGTGGGTCCAGCAATCACCCACGCTGCTGTTTTGGGGGAACTCCCAAGCATGGGTCGGAGGCCCCCTTCATCACTGATTAGTCCCTTCCGGCGCCACCCCCATCCTCTGCGCGCGCCTGGACCGACCCTCTTACGATCTGTGGTAAAGTCCCCCATCTTTTGAATCCTGACCTAGACGGTCCCCATATAGCTGTCTCGTCTTTCCCATTCTCGGCCCGGATCTGGCAGTGTCCCCCATCCCAGTAGAGCGCCCTTCTCGTCAACCTGCAGCTTGACTGTCTCCCCTCCTCGTCTGGGCACCGGACCCTTGGTCCTCTCCACTTCATCTCTGCCTGAGTCTTTTCCATCTCCATCCTTGTCTTATGACTGCCCTCCCCAGAGCCTGTGCCCCGACCATGAGTCCCCTCTATATCTGCCCCAATTGTCCTCTCCCCCATATCTGCCCCCGGAATCCCACCTTCCCTCACCAATGGTTGCTGCAAGTCCCCTCCCCCAAGTCTGGAATTTGGGCCGTGTCCCCCATGTCTTCTCCAAGTCCCCTCCCTCTGGCTGAGATCTCGACTAGGACCCGCATCCCTGACTCTCGTGTTCATCTCTGGCCGGATCACTCATCCTCTCCTCCCACCACTGGGCATGGAGCCGGGCACCAGGCGCACCCTCCTGCAGCCCCAGCCGAGGGCATGATTTGGAGGTGGTAGGCTGTGAAGTTGGCGTCCACTCCTGCAGTCGCCTCGGTCGGAGGCCACAGCCACGGGTGGTCCCCTGCGCGGCGCGGGCAGTGCAGAGCGGCGGGAGGGCGGCGGGTCTATCACCCGCGGGGGGAGGGGTGCCTGGGCCGAGAGATGCCGCTCGCCTGCCCGCCTTGCCAGCTGCCTGCCGGGCCCCTGGGCATCCTCTGGCGCCCCCTGCCCGCAGCCCGGGACCGCTGCCCCTTCTCCCATGGGCAATCCTGGGTTTCCGCAGCCCAACATTAGCGATAGCTGCAGGACTGGCGCTGGGAAGTCCCTGGGGAGAGGAGGTGGGTGGGCAAGGCCGGGTGCCCCCTTGTGTTAGCCTGACCAGACACTTCGTGTCTTCAGTATTAATAATCTGGGGTTGAGGCCAGATGGAGGGCTCATCTCAACCCAAGTCAGGAGCCCTTTGAGCAGCAGATACGGAGTGGCTGGACTGGCCCCTTGGCTTCAGGACTGGTGTTGGGTTTGTCTGAATTTGGACAGGTGTCTCCTGGGAGCCTCTGTCTGTCTACCCCTTTAGGGAGTAGGGCAAAGGTGGTTTCTGTCTGACTTTTGTCACATGGAGTAAGCTGAGGGAGAATCTACCTGACCCAGAGACAGAACAGATATACCTGGGGAGTGTCCCCTGCCCTGCCACAGCGTCAAGGGTCATTGTGGACACTGCACAGGGTGTGCCCTAGTGATGTTGGTGGGGAAATGAGGGGCCAAGATTTGCAGAAGAGATCTTCCCTCCTTTTCTTCTCAATCTCTTCTCTTGGTCTCCCTCCCTTGTTCTGGCCCATCCCCTACCACTACTCAGAAAGGGACACAGCTGGTTGTACGTGGGGGTGCATGGAGGGTATTTCTCTAACACAAAGGGAGGTTCCAGCTTGTCTGCTTCTTTCCTTTCCTCTCTCTCAGCCTCCAGATACTGAAGCTGAAGTAGTTAGGAGCTCAGCTGTTGGTCTAGTGACCTGGGTTCAAAAGCTGTGTGACTTGGACAAACTACTTAACCTTTCTGAGCTGCAACTGACCCTCTGTAAAATGATCACTGCCTTACATCCTTGCTGGGAGAATGAAATGGGATAGTACTATACTACCCGGCACTTGCCAGTGTTCAATAAGCATAGGTGGGTTGTACTGTTTCTCTTCAAAGTCAAGGTCAGGCCCCTCTCTACTCCACCCTTAAGCCCAGATTAGACGTGCAAACCAAAACAGGTTCTAATGGCTTCACTCCAACATGGCCCAGGGAGCCTGTGACTGTCAGTTTCCCCTTCTCTGGTTCTGCAGTATCTTACCAGGCCTCTTAGGATCGACTCTGACCAGAGGTCCAACCATGATGTCAGGTGAAGATCTCTGAGGTCTAGGTGCAGGTGGAGAGTCTGGGGGTGGGGGAGCGTCAGAACTGAGAAGCTAACCAAACCACAGACGCCAAAGCAGGCTGCTACTGGGAGAGTGGGTGTGGAAACCATCCACTCTAAGGTGCGGAGGAGCCTCCACCTCTCCTGGAGATCAGGCACCATTAGGAGCTTTCCAGGGCAGTTAGCGCTGCAGGTCAGAGTTAGGGTCGACCTAGCTTGTGGGCCCCACGAGTCTGAAAAGCCTGACTTTGGCGCCAGTGGCTCAGTGAAGGGAGGTGGAAGAAGACAGGGAAAGGGTGCCAACCCGCGGGGCTCTGCTTCCCTGGAAGTGCTCTGGAAGGTTTGGGTCCCACCAGGAAAGGCAGCTTCCCAGCCACCAGCTCACCACTGGGGCAGCTCTGACACTGGGACAGCTCTGACACTGGGAAACAAAAGCTTTTGGTTCCTGTAGCAACAGTGGCTCCAACTGCTGCAAAGTTCCGTAGAGACAGGGGAGACAGGCAAGGGCAGACAGGCAAGGGTGGCTGAGTCACTAGCCTGTCCCCTGTGGCTCTGTGTTCCTTGGGGCTAGAGGCCACCACTTCCCTTTGAGTCCTGCCCACCTTTGCCTCTTTAGGGCATACAGGCCTCTGGAGCCTCCTTTCAGAACCGCAAATCCACAGATCTCACAGGCATGCTGGGATGGGGTGGGAGGAGGGAGCCTCTGCCTCCTGGGGCCCCCTCCCACCAGCTGGATGGAGGGGGTACACTGCTCTAGGTGCCAGAGGTCAGTCTCTGAGGACCCTGATCCCCATCACCACATGGGCAGGGGACCTAGAGGCTGCAATGGGGAGACCCTGCCTTCATAGCTTCCGGGGCCCGGAAGGCAGTAAGTGCCCCAGGAGGCAGACCATGAGTGACAGGCAAGGGAATTGGAGCTGCCAGGTGGATAAACGCGAGGGATTGTGTGCTTTGCTGAGCCCTCTCCCCGTCTTGGTGCTCCTGCCCCCAACACCCTTCTCTCCCCAGCGACCCTGCTCAGTGTTGATCTGGCAAATAGAAGTCAATCTTGGGGATCCCAGAGACAACCCGAGCCCTAGGCTCCACTTCCTCCCCACCTAGCTTTGCCTTGGCCTTCCCAGCTGCTGTGAAAGCCTACCAGGCCTTTTTCCCTGTAGAAGATGAACCTGAGCTGGGCAGGCCTGTGGTGTCTGAGAGAAAGGGGACCCGAGAGTAGCTGAGCAGAGAGGGACCTGCTGGGTTTGCTGGGGAGAGGGACTCAGGATGGGCAAGGTCCCAGAGTCTGAGGTTGCTCCAGGCAGTTCCTCACTCATTGCAGTGCAGAGGTGTGCTGGGTAAGAGACTTTTTTTTTTTTTTTTTTTGTGGTCCTTTCCACCAATGTCTTCTGACCCAGGAAGTTTTCCTTTATCCCTGTCCTCCCACTTCTCCCCTCTCTCTAGCTCTGGTACAGTGGAGGGGTTTGTGACTTAGAGGTGACAAGGCCACTTTTACAACTCAGTCCAAAGAGTTTTCCCAGAGGCTGTGACCTAGACCTCACCGTGCTAGAGGGAAGCTTTTGTGAAGTTCTGAAAAAAGGCAGAAGACACCAGAGCTTGCAGTGAGCCTGGCTCTGTGCTGGGAATTCATTTGGAGACCAAGAAAGAAGTGTACGCCATCCCGAGGGTAGGACTCATGGTCTTCATTCTACAGAGAGGGAAACTGAGGCATGGAATCATTACTCGTGACTAATAACTACTAACATATGTGGCTGCCTGTAAGATGAAGATAATTTTAAGTTGTCTTTTAGGGGATAGCTAAGGGAGAGGGCTCTGGGTTAGGCCACACACACCCAGGACAGCCTTTAATGAATCAGTGGTTCTGTGTGATCCAACTTGGAATTAGATCTTGGTCTTATTTTGAGGGATGAGAAGTGACTTAAAAAGGGACTCCCACAAGGAATATGTTATAGCAGGAGTAGTGAGGGGCATACAAACTCAGGGTGAAATCCCAGAAGGGGTGTGAAGGTGTTGGAAGGAGACTGAATGGATGAGGGAACTTGGGTAGCATTTACAGGTGACTCAGTTCTGCAGAAGCCAGCCTGCAGCAATGAATGATGTAGACCTAGCACTCGTGGATGCATTGGGAGCAATAGAGGCTCAGGCTCAGGAACCCTTGGGTCTGTGCTGCCAGCGTTGGTAGGAGAAGGGGCCACAAACGGAATAGATCTTGCCTGACACTTGGCTGCCATGTGCTGAGCCTCTGAGGGCCAACTGTGTTTTTTCACAGTTGGGAGTACTTGTGTATTTCTGTGCACGTATGCAAGTGTCTGACTCCATGTGGTGTACATGCGTGTGCACTCTGCCTGCATACACATGGTATTTATGCACACTGCGAGATTTCATTTCTGTGGTTCACACCAATCTGTATACATGTGTATCTGCTCACGTGCAGAGCACCTGTGAATGCCTGTCTATATGCACACTTGTACATGCATGTTTTTGTGTGGGTATCTTCAGGACGCAAGAATGTTCAAACCTACATCTGTGGAACTGTGTATAGGGGTGTTTGCTGCCCTAGTCTGATCGGGGGAGAGAAGGCCAGTTATAATGAGCCCCCAATCTCTTCTGCTGAGCTGCAGTCATGGCCTGAATTTTGCAGCCTGCTTAAAAATAATTGGGGGCAGTGTGTGTGGGGGAATTGGGTGTCACTCATCAGGCTGCAGCAGGCTGGGTGGGTGGAACAGTTTGGGACAGGTATGATGTGGGCTAGGGAAGTCTGGGTCCCTTTTTCAGCCCTGACATAGAGGTGGGGAGGAGACACATCCTCCAGTGGTCTTGGGGGAGAATGGGACAGCTTCTCCCCAGGGAGTGGCCCTGTACTGTGCTGGACCTTTCCACCATGCTCCCCCGCCTTGGGTGGCTGGGGAGGGGTAGGTGTTGGTTTATAACTGGGACCTGGCTCTGAGGCTCAGCAAGTGGGAATAGGGGGTGCTGGGCAGCTAGGGGAGCCATGGGTGCTTCATCAGAGGTGGGAATGCTAGGATTCTAACTCCTGTTCCTCCACACAGATGCTATTTAGAACAGTGGAGGGGAAATCTATCCCCAGAGAGCAGCTGTATCTTGGGAAAATGTTGCCACACCTGTGAATTCCCCTATGTTTGTAATTCAGTTCCCAGGTGAATAAATACCTTGTCCATTTGCTTCTCAGGCCCGAACCCTGAGAAATGAACAGAGGGGAGGACAAGAGGCACTTAGTTTGGAGGTATGTGGACTGGAGTCTTCAGTCCTCGGTTCCAGTCCCAGCTGGACCACTCTAGTGTGATCGTGAGCAGATGGCTTCACTTCTCCCAGCCTCGTCTTTTCTTGAACGTGGAAGAGCAGGGCTCAAGGAGCCAATCCTGGAGTGTGAGGTGTGGTATAGAGGAGAGAGGCCAGTAGGGCTCTTCGTGGGTGCGGCTGGAATGAAGGTGTAATCCAGACCTTACTCCATGCTCTGGTTTGTGGACCATGGGCAGAGTCTGGGGTGCTGTGGGCAGTGACTCTGTCCTGCCTTGGTGGCAGGGAAAGCTCTTGTAGCTCCAGATCAGGGTGAAGCTTTCGCCTCCCCCACGGCGGGGGGGCACATTCATACCTTCTAGGAGCTCAGCTCAGTAGCATTTTGAGGGAAGGTAGAAGGTGACAAACCAATCCTACTCTTAGGAGCTTGAACATCATGAGATGAGCTCTGAGAAAAGGATAGAAGTCATGGTGGCCTGGTGATCCTGTGTCAGTACTTAAAGGACAATCTCATGGCCAGGGAGAAGAGGGATGTAAGAGAATAATTACTGTGCCCATTTTACAGATGAAGACGCTGAGGCTCATAATACCCTGCTAGTAGGTGGGTGGTTGAACTTGAGTTCAAGCACATCATCCCCTTGCATGGCACATCTTCTTGTTCCAACTAGGAAATCCACTGCGGTGATGCACACACATGACGTTCACACAAGCAGTGCCCTCCCTTCCAAGGTGGGCATGGCTGGGTTGAGCATGGTCCCGGGCACACTGACTGTAGCTCCACCCCTTTCTCTCCCACTCAGTGAAGCAAGTGAGTGAGAATGACATTGTTCTGGGAATAACCTTGAATTGCTGTGATTTACAAAAAAGCAAATCGTTGTCAAACATCATCATTTTGACAATTATTGCTGGATTATGCACGACATTCCTCACAGCTGATCACGACACACAGTGATAGGGCAACAGGGATGGAGAATAAAGGTGGGGTGGTGGGGATGGGGCTGGGTCTGAACATCAAGCCCAGACGCTTACAGTTGATGAGCAGAACAAGGGAACCATAGAGAGACAGTGATGGCAACTCAAGTCCTTAGAAACCAAGGGCTTGGAAGATTCCAGGCCTTCTCCTGAGTCATTTCCCTCACTTATGTCATCCTTGTAGGAAACCTGAGACCATACTGTCATTGCTTCATGTTATAGGTAAGGAAACTGAGGCTCAGAGAGGTCAAGTCTGTTCTGGAAGATCACACAGGTGGGTCTTCATGACTTAAAAGAGCACGGTCTTAACCAGAGGCTCCTTACTTGCAGCTGGCCCAGGAGGTTCAGAGTCCATTCCAGCTATGTGGAGGCCTTCTGACCTTTGTCTCTTTCCACAGGGCAAGGGACATAGGATGACCCCAGCCTGTCCCCTCTTACTGTCTGTGATTCTGTCCCTGCGCCTGGCCACTGCCTTCGACCCCGCCCCCAGCGCCTGCTCTGCCCTGGCCTCAGGCGTGCTCTACGGGGCCTTCTCACTGCAGGACCTCTTTCCTACTATCGCCTCTGGCTGTTCCTGGACCCTGGAGAACCCCGACCCCACCAAGTACTCGCTCTATCTACGCTTCAACCGCCAGGAGCAGGTGTGCGCCCACTTTGCTCCCCGCCTGCTGCCCCTGGACCATTACCTAGTCAACTTCACCTGCCTGCGGTCAAGCCCTGAGGAGGCCAGGGCCCAGGCAGAGTCAGAGGTGGGGCAGACAGAGGAAGAGGAGGCAGCAGCGGCGGGGTTGGAGCTGTGCAGTGGCTCGGGCCCCTTCACCTTCCTGCACTTCGACAAGAACTTCGTGCAGCTCTGCCTGTCAGCTGAGCCCTCGGAGGCCCCACGCCTGTTGGCGCCTGCAGCCCTAGCCTTCCGCTTTGTGGAGGTCTTGCTCATCAACAACAACAACTCCAGCCAATTCACCTGTGGGGTGCTGTGCCGCTGGAGTGAGGAGTGTGGCCGCACTGCAGGCAAGGCCTGTGGCTTTGCCCAGCCAGGCTGCAGCTGCCCTGGGGAGGCGGGGGCCAGCCCTGCCACCACACCTCCAGGTCCTCCTGCTGCCCACACCTTGTCCAATGCCCTGGTGCCTGGGGGCCCAGCCCCGCCTGCTGAGGCTGATTTGCACTCGGGGAGCAGCAATGACTTATTCACCACCGAGATGAGATATGGTGAGTCTGAACAGGGTCCTGGTGGGGTGTCCAAGAGGCAGATGGCATCTGATGGTATCCATTGTAGAAGATCCTAGCATACCGATGTAGTTATTCATGTATGTCACCTCTTTGATTAGTCCTGTCTAAATGATGGGGTCACTGAGATAGATTGGGGTCATGCCTCACTCTGGAATTCCAGTTTGTGCAGTTTGGAAGAATGGGCTACAGATGGGACCGTGCAACAGAGTGATTTGTACACTAGGCAGCCAGGGAGAATTCCTGAATGGAGTGGTGCGGGAACCGCGACCGGAAGGGCAAGTGGGAGCGAGACCAGCCAGAGGAGTGGCGAGGGCATTCCAGGCAGACTGAACGGCACACAAGGGCCCCATGCTGGGAGTGGCTGTGGCAGGCCCTGGCACTGCAAGTTGACAAGTTTGTAGGCTGGAGTGAGCAGGGAGCAGGGCCATGTTCCTGCCCACATGGGCCAGTGCCTCTTGGCAGTGTCCCAGGGTCAGGGCAGAAGGAGGCGAAGAAGAGTGTGCCTGGGTGAAGAGGCCTGAGCTTGGAGGTTGCCTGGGAGGGCTGGGCTGGCTCAGCTCCCAGTGGGGCTCGGTCTCCCCCTTCTGGGCCTGCATCTTCTGGGACTGAGGCTGCCAGCTGCGGAAGCTTCTTGCTGACTGGGCAAAAGCTCCGCAAACCCTTGGGTCCTGCTGCTATGTGCCCACTGCAGCTCCCACAGCCTCAGCCACTGTCCACTGACCAGCTTCTCACAGCTTCAAGGCCCAAACCCTGTGGCTAGACCCTGTGTGCCTTCTGAACAGCACTGGGCCAGGGACTGGCCAGAAGGCCTGAAAGCAAGTGGGCCAAGGACGTGGGGATGGCATAAAGGGTGTCTGGGAGCTGGTCCACTAGAGAGGGAAGCCCCTGCCCTCTCTGTGCCTCAGTTTCTTCATTTGGGTAATTTGTGCTCCTCTCAGAAAAAAGATGCAGGGATAGGACATTTGGGTTTCCCTGACTACTTACAGGGGGGACAGGAGCTCTTGTGAGGGTCTTCAGAGGACTGATGGGTATGACCTGCCTTTTTTCTTTGAAGGCTAAACCTAGGCTACCTTGACTGTTTGCCTGAATAATAAGGACATCTGAGTTTTTTATTTGTTTGTTTTTTGGTCTGTAAAAGGGGGAGAATTAGCTAGAGGGGTAATGACAGTGGCTGCTCCCAGTGATTTAGAGGGGACCTTCTTGGCCCCCTTGAGACATTTGGCATCGTGCCCATCTACCATGAATGCCCAGTGGCCTTGCTGTGGCCTCTGTCCAAGGCCATCTTAGCCTCTAACAGCGGTCGATGAAGCCGTCCGAGTGACAGCCCGGCCATGGGCAGGTTGCGGGCCCTGGAGGCTGGCCTGGGATTTAGTGCCTGCAGGAAGAAATTGAATTTTGCTTCTTTGTCGAACACCGAGTGGAGAGCGCTAGGCGTATATCAGAAGGTTTATGGTTCTTCCTGTGTGTCTGCCACTGCCTGTCACTCCATGGGAGCCTCCCCCATTCTGCTTAGCTGAGGGCAAGTTCTTCTGTCTGGCTTTTCCTATTGTCCGTCGGTCCCGGTGGTCTGCAGTGGATGGAGCAAGGCTCTGCTCTCATGGGCGGGCATTGGCTGGGCAGGCTGCCATGTGGAGCACAGAGCCAGGGCCAGCCAGCTGGGCTTGGTGGAAGCCGGAAGCAGGAATTGGTTGGTAGCTGGGGTGCCTTTGAAGGTCGGCAAGGGCTTGGCACTCTCGAGGAAGGGTGCCATCACCAGAGGCTCTACAGGTTGAGCCAGGAGATGGATAGAGATCAGATCTCTGGATCCTGGCCCTGAGACATGGTGTCCTTTCTGAAAAGGGAGCCCTTCACTAAGTTCCAAGCTGTCCCCAAGGCTGACCTCTGCTTTTATCCTTTGTCCTACTTGGCATGTCTCCCTGTGATTATCCTGTTGGGAGGGCCACCATGAGGAGTTGGCATGGGACAAGGTGGCATCAGATGGCATAAGTGAGCTCACATGGCACACGGGTGCTGGAGCTGGCTGACATAACCCCTTCCTCTCCCCTGGCAGGCAGGAGGCTCTTCCTTTCTGCCACCTCCTCCCTCCTCGCCAACCTTTCTGATGCGAGAGACGGTGGGCACATGACTCAGTTTGTGCCACATGAATCTGTGGGTTGGAGGCCTCTCCAGGACTCCAGACACTCTGGGGCAGCAGCGTCACTTTTACCAAGTCCTGGCGTCCCCTATACAACCCACACCTACCTCACCTTAGGGAGCAGGACAGCAGGCTGGCACCTGAGCTGATGGGTAGAGAGGGCATATTGTAGGGGCAGTGGGGCACGGGCAGAGTGAGACTGTCATCCCAGCCCCACCACCAGGTACCGTAGCAGAGGAGCTGGATTTCCTTTCCCTGAGATATCTTGAGTGGTGTCCCAAGACTAAGCAGAGTGGGCTGAAGTTGGTACTCAGGGAGCAAAAAGGCCCGGGGTTCTGCTGGGCAGTGTCCGAGTGGGGTGCCTTGGCCTGCCTCAGAGCTGAGTGCATTTGACGAGAGGGTATAGGCGCCTGTTAATTTCACGCAAACTGCCTTTGATAGATCTCTTGTTATTTTTGGTGAGTTGAGCCATAAATTTGTGCCATCTTGCTGCCGCAATCTGTTAGGTGTGGGGAGAGGAAGAAAGAGAAGGCAGGCAGGAAGGAGCTCTGTGGAAGAGTGGCATGGAGGCTGGCGGAGGCTGAGGCTGGGAGACCGGCGGGGTGGGGGGAGGAGCAGCTCTGCCTGGCTCTCCAGGTGAGGGAGGCGCCATCCACAGGCGTGGCTGTGCCATGGGAGAAGGAGCCCCCACAGACGACCCCTTCCCTCCTCCGTCTGCCATTTTATCCCTTCAGGAGCAGTATCCTGCCTGATGTGCCAGCCTCCATTCATGGCTGTGGCCTTCAGGACAGCTGGGTCTCTGGGAAGGTAGGAGTTGGTTCAAACGTCCCATGCTATCTCTGCTCTTGTGATTGGACAAGGTGCTGCCCCTTCTGGGATCCCGGGGCACCCAGTTCTTTGTGCATGTTTCCTGATCCAGTGCCACTAAAGCTCCTTGGCCAAGTGTCCGCACCCCAACTTGGAACAGCTTCTGTGCTCTTCCCAGCCTTCCCTCCTATTCTTTCCTGCCTTTGCACCTGACATTCTGCCCTGTCTCCATGGTGGTACTTTCCTACCCACCTCTGCTTAGGATAGCTGTCCCCTTTCCTGGCTGTCCCCTTGGAGTGCCCTTTGTCTTGGCTGTCCAGTGCTGTCCCAAGCCCAGCACACCCAAGCCCAGCCCTATGACACATCAGCCAGGACTCACGTGGCATTACCCCTCTTTGCACTCAGGCCTGCTGTTTTCTGCTGGCCAGCCTGGTCTGGAGGGTAGGAAGTGGGGTCCTGCCTGTATGTTTGGCGCTAGGATCATGAGGAAGGTCCTGCCGGCCCAGATGTGTGCCACTCAAGTACTGTGTGCCCCATCCTGGGTTGGGGAGTACAGCTCAGAGTCCCCCAGACTCTCAGCAGGCACTGAGTTCCAGTTCCCTGACCCAATACGAGCTCGCTCTACGCCAGGTCCCAGGCTGGCCCTGACTGAGATCAGATGCCAGTGAAGTGCACCGTGTGGCTTCATGTGGCACAGTGACCACAAGCGCACAGCAGTGGTCAAGGCCACAGACCAATGTGGCCCAAGCTTGGGTTGAGTTCCTGACCCCACCATTGACTGTGTGGCCACAGACAAGTGACTTTGCCATTTCATCACCCGAGTCTTGGGCTAGTGAGCTCTGTACTGCAGGGTGACGGGGAGCGTCCCACAAGGGAATGTGGTAAGTGCTCAGCACAGTGGCTGGCTGCATTATTCCATTTTCTGCTGCTAATAGTACAATAACACAGACTGGGTAAGTTTTGAAGGAAAGTGTCTTATTTTGGCTCACAGTTCTGCTCCAAGGTCAAGGGTCTATATCTGGTGATGGGTTTCTCTCTTCCTCCTCTTCCTCTTCCTCTTCTCCTTCCCCTCCTTCTCCTTCTTGTCCTCCTTCTCCTTCTCCTTCTTCCTTTTTTAAAAAATGTATTTGGTTGTTGCAAGTCTCACTACACAGCTTAGACTCATTGTGATCCTCCTGTTTCCATCCTCCCCAGCCCTGGGATTGTAGGTGTGTGCCACTACACCAGACTCTGGCTGGCTCAGCCCACCATGCAGGCCAGGCTGGCATAGCATGTGGTGCTGGGGATGGAACTACAGTCCCTGTGCTTGCCTAAGCTTGCCTGAGCTTGCCTGAGCAGTTGCTTTAGTCCGCTGAGCTATCTCACCAGCCCCTGGTTTCTTGATGGCAGAGTCTGAAGTGGCATAGGGCACCACAGGGCAAAGAGACAGAGAACAACACCCCCTGACTTAATAAAGATTCAACCATGGGACTCCACCCTGGTGATCTTGTCTAATCCCAGTACCCACTAAAGACCCACCTCTGAACACCATAGTCAGAGTAAGTGTCGGTCCTCTTCCTGCCTCACAGTAGGGATTAACTGTAACACATGGAGCCATACCAAAGCATGGCACCAGTACATTGTAGACACCCCCCCCCATAAGTAGCCGCCATGCTGAACATGATGGCACACACTCGTAATCCCAGCACTCTGGGAGGCTGAGACCGGAGGATCACAAGTTTGAGTCCAGCTGGGCACAAAATTTAGTGACAAGAGAAACCCTGTCACAAAATAAAAATATTAAGGGATAGGTAGGCAGATGCAGAGGACTGTGGTTTGATCCGTGGTAGTAGCACTTGCTGCACCAGCCTAACCCTTAGGGTGAGGGGGCAAAAAAAAAAGGGAAGGGCTGGTCATGTAGCTCAGTATGAAGCTAGGATAAATTCCTAGTAAACCCTCCTCAATTACTAGGATAAATTCCTAGTAAACCCTCCTCAATGAATAAATAGATAAATAAATAAATTTGTTTCTGTTTACTCTGAAATTGGTATGGTAGTTCCAAGTGTACATGTGGTGAGAGGCGTGTGAGAGGCATGTTGAGGAATGGAGGAGCAAGCCACCAAGGGGTAGGACAGTGGTCTAAACAAGGTGATTCTGTATTGGGTTTTGAGGAATGAATAGGAATTCACTAGCTTGTGAAATTTCTCTTTAAGTTGAATTAGTTGGGTTTTTTTTCTTTCTTGTTTCAGAACTTTTGTTTGCTTATTTATTTATTTTTATGGCTGGCTCAGCCTGCCCTGAGGACAGGGCTGGCGCAGCATGTGGTACCGGGATCGAACCGCGGTCCCTGCAGCTACTTAAGCTTTCCTAAGCAGGCGCTTTAGACCACTGAGCCATCCTGCCAGGCCCCTGAAGTAGTTTTTAAATTTATTAAAAAGTTTCATATCACAAAAGGAAAGAGTATCATTTATCTGAAATAGAAAATAAGGAAAGAAACAACCACGGTGAAAACAAAGTGGCATTATTGAATTCTAGCTCAGGGCTCCTGTCTCTCCCTTTGTTAGGAGAAATTACCACTGGGCGGGAATGTGTGTCGAGTCTAGAACTGCTCAGAGACCTTATCCTTCATGCAACTGGAAGGATTAGAAACAAGGTGACCATGTAACTTGTCATCTAAACTGGAATATTTTTGAGGTTATCAAGAAGACAAGGTAGGCACTATTAATGACATCAGGACGACACCACAAAGCTGGCTACCCCAGACAAACCAGCAAACTGTTACTCTTACTAAGAGACCCAGGAAGCTGGGCGTAGCAACACATAGCACATCCTTGTAATCCCAAGACTGAGTCCAGAGGATCACAGATTTGAGCCTAGCCCAAGCAATTTAACAAGATTCTGTCTTTTTTATTTTATTTTATTTTCTTATTTATTTTGGCTGGCTCATCTGCTCTAAGGGTGGAACTGGCATGGCATATGGTGCCGGAGATCTAACCACGGTCCCCTGCTTTTAGATCAAACCATGGTCCCCTGCTACTGCCTAAGCTTGCCTAAGCAGATGCCTTGGTCTGCGGAGCTATCTCGCCACCCCAAGAGTCTATCTTTATGTTTTGTTTTTTTGAGGGACTGGGGTTCAAACTCATGACCTTGCACTTGCCAAGCAGGTGCTTGTGACACCGAGCTATCTCCCCAGCCCTCCAAGAGTCTATCTTTAAAAGAGTTGGAAAGGTAGCTTAGTGCCGAGACCCTGGGTTCGCTACCTAGTACTATGAAAATCATAATCATAGAAAAATAGGGACCTAAGAGGGAGTTGATGTCCCCAGTCTAGTGTTACTTCATGGCATATTCATGTGAGCTGATCCATGTCATCACCACCCTGCACTCTAGAAAAACCACTTCAGAGAAAACAGCTTGTGCCAAGCACAGAGGTGCAAAACATGTTGGAGTAGGAGCAAAAGGGGTCCAATTGGTGGATGTCATCCTCAGGGGAGGGAAGTGGAGTCTGGCCTTTGACTCTGGTTCCAAGACACAGGGAGGCTAAGGTCTTGAAGGGAATAAGAAACTGGGCATGGTGAAGGAGGTAGGCTGAGTCAGACTTGGCCTGCTCTCCAGGAGCTTCTGGCCACAAGGGGGTTGCGGAAGTGCCCCAGCCAGCTCCAATGGGAGGCAGGGTACTCAGGTCTGCAGCACAGGGAGGAAGAATTACTGGAAGAGAACTGGCTGTCTGGCTGGGTACCTGGTCTCACTGGACTGCAGAAGTGGAGCTTGGGATTTTCAAAGCCACTTTCCTTTCTCACTGTGCCCTTGGGATTTCAATGCACTATGTGGTATGAGAAGCACTGTTGGGGTTGGGAAGCCGGAGAGGGATATGGCAGAGCCATGTTTCAAGAGGAGCAGTTGGTGGCTGCTTAGGGCTCTGGGGCCAGCCTAAGGGAGGATGCGCAGAGCCCTGGGAAGGGAGAACTGCTTTGTAAATCGCAATGCTCTCCCCGTGGAAGTGGTGATTATTGTGGTTATTTATAACACATGCATGACACAGGAGGCTGAGGGGGCCGGACTCTGCACGGAAGCCCAGCATAGCAGGTATGCAGCGTCCTGCTCAAGTGGCAAGGAGACTGTGCCCTGTCTGCCAGCGCCCTTGTTGGTTGGGGTGGGAGAACCCCTAGGAAGATCTTGCCCATGTTTGCTGAATGTCTTTCATATGTCTGGCTGCCCGAAGTATAAGCCCTCTGTGCATGAGGGGCTCCAGACTAAAGCCCATGAAAGGGGCGAACCCAGGATATGCACAGCTGCAGTAGAAGGTAACCCCGTGGACTAGGCCGCAAAAAAGTGGACCAACATCCCTGAACCACTATGCAGTTGGCCTCACAATGCTTCCTGGAAGAGGCGGCATTTGACATGTAGATGCTGGTGAGTTGGTTTGGAGGAAGGGGTATTTTAAGAGAGGGGAACAGACAGCATTAGCAGAGGTACTGGAGGGAGTACAGCGTTTGTATGTTCAAGAGATAATGTGAGGGGGGGGTGACACCTCCTTTTTACTGCTCTGCAAGCAGTCCATGTCTCTTGTTTCACTTAATTCTCACGATGGACCTGGGTGGTAGCAGGTGTTATTCTTACCTTCAGTTGAAGAATTTGAAGCTCAGAGAGAGGAGGTGATTTGCCCAAGGGCAGACAGCAAGAAGTTGGCAGTGGTGGGAACCAAACACATCTATCTGGTTCCAGAGTCTGTGCCCTGCAGGCTGGTCCCCATGGCCTTGCAGCATGCTTTGCTGGAACTGGACAGGTGGGCAGGGGCTGGAGATTTATGCTGTGGCTGTGGCAGCAGGGGGCCACTGCAGGCTCCGCAGCAGGAGAGTGCTCCCAGGAGTCACTTCGGAGGCCACACGGGAGGTTCAGGCACCCAGGAGGGGAGAGGAGAAGAGAGCAGAGGCGCAAAGGGACAGTGGGACAGTGTGTGAAAGCAGGGGAACAGACAGGGACCAGGGTGACAGGACTTGGGACCTCTGGGTAGTAGGGGAGGTGAATCTAAGAAGGTTCAGGCTGAGCCACATTGTGCCAGAGTGGAGGTGGGGGAGTGGAGAAAACAAGCATGCATGCTGAGTCGGCAGGGCTAGGTTCAAATCCCGCCTTGCCTGTCCCCATTGTGAGCTCTTGGACCCCATTCCTCAATAGTGAAATGGGGGGGCTGGTCCTCTTGAGGATTAGACAAGGTGCTGGGGAGTACACAGTGACCCACACTGGAGCTGGCTAATGCTACCCTTTTTAAAACAGAAGAGGGTTTGAGGATATAGCTCAGCAGCATAAGGACCTGCCTGGTAAGCACAAGTTCTTGAATTCAGTCCCTGGTGCCAACAACATAAAAGAAGAAGAAGAAAAAGAAGAAGAAGAAGAAGAAGAAGAAGAAGAAGAAGAAGAAGAAGAAGAAGAAGAGGAAGAGGAAGAGGAAGAGGAAGAGGAAGAGGAAGAGGAAGAGGAAGAGGAAGAGGAAGAGGAAGAGGAAGAGGAAGAGGTCACAGGTGGTTGAGTGGTGACACAGACTGGCAGCCAATGGGAAAGCCAATAGGTTGCAGGTCTGCACTGTGGCAGTCTTGGGCTGGCAAGCCAGCTGAGCTCACTGGTGGGTCTCCTGGGTTCTGGGGACACCTACACATTCCCAGGCCCTTCCTGTCTTCTCAGATGCTACCCAGCTGGCCTTGCCTGCAGCTTCACCTGTTCTGGGCCCAGAGCCGGCTGGAGGCTGTGCATATGTGTGGAGTAAATGCTCACGGCAGTAAATGCCACCTGGTCTTATCTGTCTTATTCCCCTTTGGGGAGAACTGGCTTTCTCGTGTAGGGAAGTTAAATCTCTGGCCTCTGCTGAAGAGTGAGGAATGGAAGATGGGGGTGAAGAGGTGGTCTGTGTACGCCCATCTGTGTGGCCTTGGGCTTCTTCCTCCCCCACTGTGGCCTGGCTCAGGATGCCACAAGAGGAAGCCACAATCTGGGTCCAGGACATGTTCTGATCTTCATATAAGGTGGACTTTGGGAAGCACCAGTCCCACCTCTGTTTATATTGTAGGGCTGCCCAGTGAGTGGCTGGTCAGTTAGGGGCGGGTGGGGAGTCCACGAAGGCAGGTCAGGCTGGTCTTGGGCATATGTTGCTCAGTGGGTTCACTGCATGCCAGGCTCTGGAGGGTGGCACTGTCCAGACCTAGTCACAGGCAAGACACCACACAGGAGCTGGGGGAGAGGACTGTGTGTCCCAGTGACTGGGTGGAAAGTGTCTGGAGTGCTTACTGGGCTAGTATAGGTGGAGGGCTAGGGACTGTTTCAGTGACTCCTCCAGGAGTAGGCAGAAGGAAAGTGTCTATTTATTAATTTATTTTCTTCCTGGGCCAGGTTCTGTGCTGGCATTCACTGGGGTCAGGGAGATGACTGGTGCAGTTGCATAGTCTTCCGTGGAAGGGCTGTGGTGGTCATAGGTAACATGAGACAGTCAAAATGTGGAACCATGGGTGATAAAAGGGCAAGTTGAAGAGGGGGCAGCCAACTGGTGAAGAACAGGTGGTAAGGAAAACTCTACACCTGAGGGGTCATTTGATGGAGGATTTGAAGGCTGAGTAGGAGTTTTCCAGGCAAAAGTAGAAACAAGCAAATAGAGGTTGAAGAGCTGATGACCCTATTCTGGATATGCTGAGTTTAAAAGTCAAGGCAGGAAGGCCTACTGCAGTGGAATACAGGAGAGGCAGAGTCTGGGCATAAACTGGGGATATTGGCCCTGAAGGAATCACTGAGCTTTGGTCCACTGCAATGAAACCCAGACAGAGTGTGGCAGTAGGAAAGGACCAGTCAGACAAGGGGGACAGAGTAGCCCCACAGAGAGGTCAGAGGGAACTAGAGGAGCCAGAGAGCAGAGGGTTTCAAGGCAGAAGCAGGGCCAGCTGCTGAAGAGGGTCAAGTGAGATGAGCCCGGAAGTGTCCACAGAGCAAGCGCAGGAGGTGTTGATGGCTGTGTCAGGAACAGTTTCAGCAGCGAGATGCGGGCAGCAGCCAGACTGCAGTGGATCCACAGGGGAGGTGACATGGGAGCCAGGAAGTAAGTGGCAGGTGAGAAAGTGGAGTGGCAGCTGGAAACCAGGCCTGGGTGGCAGAGGGCAGCTAGTGGGCAGCAGCCACAGGAGGGAGGCACCCAGAACGCAGGGGGCCTGAGTGGGCCTAGGGCTACTGCAGGGAGAGAAGACTGCGCATTCATGAGACGGGGCTGTGGATGAGCCCTCTGGTGAAGGTGAAGGAGCAACACAGGCCCCAGCCAGGGTGGCCTGCATGGCCAAAGGCCCAGCGGGACTGGGGCTGTACTCGGTTATCTGAGCTTCTGTGTGCCCTGTGACGGGTGAAGGGGTTGCACTGAGAGTAAAGGAGGCTGAGGGCTTAAGGAGAGCCCGTGAGGTCTGGCATGACTGCTGAGGTGTACGCAGAAGGAGTGAAGCCCAGGAGAGGGCTACTGAGAGGCCCTGGGCACCCAGCACATGCGCAACCCAGAGTCTGTTGTGGTGCCAGTTGGCACAGCTGTAGGCTCTTTGGCAGCCTGGGAGTAGGCGTGGAGAAGGTGGCTTGTCACGGGCTCCAGGCTGGGGGTGCCAAACTGGCATGGAGGAGCAGTCCGGCAAGGGGACTGAGGAGCTGGCAGGTGTGGTCTGACACCTTTAGTGGGGGCTGGCTGAGGAAGGGTCCACAGCCAAGCCCAGGGGGACCACAGATACTGTTCAAAAGGAGGAATCTTTGGGGCAGAAGGGCGGCCTGGAACGGAGACAGAGTGGGGCGGAGGTTGTGAGAAGAGGGGAAATGATAAAAATAAACCAGAGAGTCACTGTCTTCTGAGCATTTGCCATGTGCCAAGCATGGCACTGAGAGCTTCAAAGCTGCTGTCAGGGGGTCCTTACGTCAGTCCTTAAGTTTGGGGGATGATAAGTACTGCTTTCCTGTGAAGGCAGGATCAGAGAGGTGAAGAGACTTGTCCAAGGCTGCACAGCTTGTTAGGACTCTCCAGTCAGAATCCAGTATTGCTACAGGAGAGGGTGTATGCCAGATTTCAAAACTGGTTTCTGAGATGAGATATCTCAGGCCCTGGGACTGGTGGCTCATGTGGTGGCCCATGAGTTGAGAAGATCGGAGACTGGGATGAGGGGCAGCTGAGAGCTTCTGAAGCAGTGAATTTGCTTGGGGTGGCCTCTGTGCAGGTCTGCAGGGCAGAGCTGGGGCTGGGCTGGAGGAATGCAGCTGTTCTGGCCCCTGTTCAGTGCTGACCTGGGGATAGGAGAGAACAGGGAACAGGAGCAGGTAGGACTTTCTAGTCTGAGGCAGCAGGGCTGAAACCCTGTCCCCAATGCTGTTCTAATCCCACCTGCTCCACAACCAGGCTTTCCCCCTCTGATTTCCTGTCTGACCTCTCCCCTCCTACTAGTCTAAGGGCATTTGTCAGCTTCCTACAGTAAAGCAGTTTATTACGATGAATGGCTTATTTTGGCTCACAGTTTGGGAGGATTTGATCTTATTCAGTTGGCTTAGTTGCTTTTGGGCCTGTGGTGAGGCAGGGCATCATGGTGGGAGTGTTTGAAGGGAGAAGTCCATTTACCTCATGGCCAAAAACGAGAGGAAAAGAAGAGTAGGGGTCCCATTATCCCCTTCCATGGCAACCCCGCCCAACCAGTGAATGGAAGACCTTCCACTGAGTGCTGTCCATAAAGTTGCCATCATATCCAATATTTTTCAGCTGAGGAACCAATCCTTTAACATATGGGGACCATTCCAGATCCAAAGTAGAACACGCACGGAGCGACCAGGAGCAGTTCTTATCTATGCAAGGCAGGCTTGGGAGAATGGAGTCTCCAGGGCTGGTGGAGCTGCCAAGGCCTAGATCAGATACATAAATCCAGGCAGCTGAGAGGCCAGAGGCTGAGGCAGCAGCCACCTCCTAGAGCACCTGCTGTTCTCCTAGTCATAGGGGTGGTAGGAGGAGGGTGAGCTGGATGTAGCCCGGTGTAGGCCCTGGGGTTTCAGAGGGCTGGCACTCTGACCCATGCTTCCAGTCAGAGAATAGGACTGCTTGGGAACTGTGTCCCAGAAGCAGGTGTGGGGTTGAGAACCCTTTGAGGGTAAAGAGCCTGGGCTTCAGGCACTCTGAGCTGTCTGCTCTTGAACAAGTCACTCAGTCTCTCTGGTGTAGCTTCCTCCCCTCTCAACAGAGATGGTCTCTTCTTCCTAGAGAGAGGATTAAAAGAGACAGGTATGGGCAGGGCTTGACACACATCCCTCCCTAGAGCTCATTAATATGAGCAGCCTCCAGTCTCCCCTTCTGGCTGAAGCAACAAGTGGCAAATATGTTTGCAAGGCTGAGGGCAGTTCTATGTGGCTTTCTGAGCCTCACTTTCCTTATCTATAAGATGAGGGGTCAAGGGCAGGATGTAATGCCCTCCGCATCACCTGTAGTTGGTTCCAAGCCCTCAGGCTGAGGGCCAACAAGGCTGCCCTCTGTGCCACTGAGGTAGGACTGAGCTGGCCTTTGCTGAGCTCCTGCTGCTACCTCCGTGTTCCAGGTGAGGAGCCGGAAGAGGAGCCGAAGGTGAAAACCCAGTGGCCAAGGTCTGCAGATGAGCCTGGGCTATACATGGCGCAGACAGGTAACCCGGGCCCGCCTCCCTCCCTTTGTGGCGCGGGCCCAACCGTGTGGCATCCGATGGCATGTGTGTTTGGCGTGTGCCCGTCTATGTCTATGTCCTGGAGCTTAGTTGCGTCTGTCTGCCACATAAGGCCTGTGAGCAGGGCTGGGTGGCCTCCCAGAGAGCCTGCCACTTGGGGTCAGGGTAGGAGGATCACCAATACCTGTTCCTATCTTGCTGGTGCTCTCTTACTCCATGAAATTGAGGGCCTGGGAAGTGCCCCCTGCCGCCGACGCTGTCCCTCTCTTGTAGGCGACCCGGCGGCTGAGGAGTGGTCCCCGTGGAGCGTGTGTTCTCTGACGTGTGGGCAGGGTCTGCAGGTGCGGACCCGCTCCTGTGTGTCCTCCCCCTATGGGACCCTGTGCAGCGGGCCCCTGCGGGAGACCCGGCCCTGCAACAATTCAGCCACCTGCCCAGGTAGGCCGGTCCTCCTCCCTGCCCCATGTGCCTGCAGCGTGTTAGGTCCTGGTTGGCTCTTCTTTTACTCAGTACATTTGCCTGTCACCTGTACCATGCTTAGCCCCATGCACCTTGCCAGCCTGGCAAAGGGGCACTGCTGAATCTGACCACGCTGCTGGGCTCAGTTCTGCACACTACGCTCCTCTGATGCCCATGTCTTGGTAGACAAGGCTTATTTTTACCTACATGGCCCTCTGTGTTTCCCAGCCCTGGCCTCACCGCACTCTTAAACTTTCCCATTTCTCTGCATTTGCTGCTTCTTCCCCTCCTTCTCCAATAAAATGCTTCCTGTCCTTGAGGATCTAGGATGAACGTCACTTTTACTTTAAAACAAAGTCTTTCCCAGCATTCTCTTCCATGTCCTGAGCTATTGTCTCTTCCAGGGAGCCTCCCCCAGACCCTTAGGTCCTCTGTAGTTAAGCATGTAGTTGTTGAGAAAATGCATATGCCTGCCTAGGACAGGTGGTGACCGCGAGGGACACGGTAGTCAGTCTTATTCTTGTTCCCTAAGGGTGAAGTGGTGCCTCATTGTGAACTGAGAGCAGGTTCTACCTGGGAGGGCTCTTGGTACCTGGGATGTGGCAGGCGCTTGCAAAGAGCTAGGGCAAAGCTGTGTGAGCTTGGTGTGTCGTGTCCATGTAGAGATCTGTGTCTCTTTATGTGTCCATGAAGTTGGGTCTGGGCAGGGCATTTCTCTTGCTCCAGGCCTGCCATGTTGGATTCAGGCTGTGGATCTGGAGGTGGGAAGGATGGGATGGGGTGGGGTGGATACTGGGTCCTTTACTGCTTCCCCAGGAGAGAAGGACCCCTGGTTGCCTTCCCAGGTTGGTCCTACTCTTCTCAACCAGGTGTCCCCAGAGGCTCTGCCCTTCTACATTCTCTCAAAGGGCAGAGTCCTGGGGCCCTGAGAAATTGCCCTGGCAACGAAACCCAGAGCAGAGCCAATAAGGAGGGGCCGCAGAATTGCGGAGCTCCTGATTGGTGGGAGGATGGGCAGACCATGGCAGTGGGCGGGGCCAAAGTGCTGCCCTGCCACCGGCCACGTGCTTCCTTACAGTGAACGGCGTGTGGGAGGAGTGGGGGTCCTGGAGCCTGTGCTCCCGCAGCTGCGGGCGGGGGTCTCGGAGCCGGATGCGGACCTGCGTGCCCCCCCAGCACGGCGGCAAGGCCTGCGAGGGTCCCGAGCTGCAGACTAAGCTCTGCAGTATGGCCGCCTGCCCGGGTCAGTAGCGCCTGGGGGCATCTAGGCAGGCGCTGCCCAGCTGGGTGGGGGTGGGGGTCGGAACACCCAGGGGAGACAGTCAGATCCAAGGCCCTGCCCTAAATGTCCCCTTGAACACTGACCAAGCATGGGGGAGACTGGAGAAGTATACTTGTCAGCATGGGAGGTGAGTCCCAGCCCTGCTTAGGTTTGGCACACTGTGACCCCATCAAAAGGGGGCTGCTTGCCAGTACTCCATCCTGTAAGCCTTAGCTACCCTTGCTGTCAAAAGCATTTTGGTGTCCCTGGCCAGCTGGACTGCGAGAGGACGCAAAGCTGAGCTTAAGAGTGGGCAGAGATCGAAAGTGGCCCCCTAGCCCACGTCCTCAGCTAGGAGAGAGCTTGCAGCTCGGTGCTGAGTCAAGGAGTGTCGCTGAAGCTGGTGACAGGCAGGCGGGATACGGCCCAGGGACTGCCTTGCTCACTGCAGACCCCTTCATGAACCCACGAAGTGGGGCTGCCCTGGCATAGGTCCATATGCTGAGCAGGTTCTGCAGTCCCCATGGTACTCTTTCCCTGCCAGTCCACCCATGCTCCACTCACTGACCACCCCTGCTTGTGTCTCCCCATGCAGTGGAAGGCCAGTGGCTAGAATGGGGTCCATGGGGCCCATGCTCCTCATCCTGTGCCAACGGGACCCAGCAGCGCAGTCGGAAGTGCAGTGTGGCAGGCCCAGCCTGGGCTACGTGTACAGGGACCCACACTGACACCCGTGAATGCAGCAATCTCGAGTGCCCGGGTGAGTGCTTAGTATGAGAGTAGCAGATGGCAGCCCTGGCCTTAGGGGCGCCTGTGGCCTCTCACGCTTTCCCTCTCCCACAGCCACTGATGGCAAGTGGGGGCCATGGAATGCATGGAGCCTGTGCTCCAAGACATGTGACACAGGCTGGCAGCGCCGCTTCCGAATGTGCCAGGCCTCGGGCACACAGGGGTATCCCTGCGAGGGTACTGGAGAGGAGGTGAAGCCATGCAGTGAGAAGAGATGTCCAGGTATGCCTGCACAGCCCCAGGGGGCTGGGGGCCCATGGCTGAGCCCAGCTGAGCCCCTGGCCTGCACCTGCAGCCTTCCATGAGATGTGCAGAGATGAGTACGTGATGCTGATGACATGGAAGAAGGCGGCGGCCGGTGAGATCATCTACAACAAGTGCCCCCCCAACGCTACAGGTAAGACGCGGGTCCCCCAAGCCGTAGCAGGAGTGGGTGAGAGCTCAGCACCCATACCCAACTCTTTCTTTCTCCTGCAGGGTCTGCCAGCCGTCGCTGTCTCCTCAGTGCACAGGGTGTGGCGTACTGGGGACTGCCCAGCTTTGCCCGCTGCATCTCCCACGAGTACCGCTACCTGTATCTGTCAGTGAGTGTGCCCTGCCAGGTCGGAGTGCTACATGCTCTGTCGCAGTCTCTGCTAAGAGTTGGAGAAGCTTGAGGCCCCACCCCTCCCACATGCCTTGGCATATGCTGGGCCCACTTCTGCCTGGATGTATCTCACCTTGCCTGGAAAACTCCTACTCATACCTCAAGCCCTACCTCTTCAGTATCTTCCTTTATTGATGGTGCTTACTCCCATGCTCCTACACTCCCTAGGCTACCCAGTCATTAGATGTTAAGAATGTTTACCTGAGTATCTATGTGCTGTGCTAGGCTGGGGGTTCCTTAAAGACAGGGGCAAAGTTGAAATTATTTTTTGTGTTCCCAGAGCTCAGTCCAGGGTTGCTATGGTCTTGGGTAGTATCAGCATAATTGTGTCAATATTTCTGAAAGTGTGGAGTCTTGGCTGGTTTTTGCATTTAGAGCTTGGGATTGGGCATGCAACAGAGAACGTGTATACACAGTACTTTAGCATGTGCATGACTCCTTTGGGTAGGCCAGGTACCCTGTTCCCATACTGGCTGATCATCTTCTGTGTGTCTATCTGAGCACCTTCTTTCTCCAGGCGCTTCTATTGCAGTCTTTTTAAAGTATCTCTTAGGGATTTCTTTGAGTCTCCTTCTTGGACTTTGTCTCTCTCCTTGGAGTCCCTCTGAGCATCTCTGTGACCTTGTGTGTCTTCTCTCCTGGCTTCCAGCAGTGGGTGGATGGGAGTGGAATGGGTCAGGGTCTTTTCCCAGCTCCTGCCCTGCCCTCCAGTGACAGGGACTTATGTATCCCCTGCAGCTGCGGGAGCACCTGGCAAAGGGGCAGCGTATGCTAGCAGGCGAGGGCATGTCGCAGGTGGTGCGCAGCCTTCAGGAGCTACTAGCCCGCCGCACCTACTACAGCGGGGACCTGCTCTTCTCTGTGGACATTCTGAGGAATGTCACTGACACCTTCAAAAGGGCCACCTATGTGCCCTCTGCTGATGATGTGCAGGTATCACCCTGTGCTGCTGGGAGGAAGGAAGGTGGTAACCCAAACTGAGTGGAGGGAGAACGCAAGCCCCTCTGGCAGGGGCTGTTGGTGGTAGCAGGTATGCAGAGGGTAGGTCCTATCCCCTGGGCTAAATCTCCCTGAGCGCCCCCTTTTTTATTTTTCCTCCCCCAGCGCTTTTTCCAGGTCGTGAGCTTCATGGTAGATGAAGAGAACAAGGACAAGTGGGATGACGCCCAGCAGGTGAGGCTCAGCCTCCACCTTCTCCTCTCTTGGCCTCTCCCCATCTTGAACTCCCACTGCCTCACAGACTTTCTGTCCCCAGGTGTCCCCTGGCTCTGTGCATTTGCTTCGCGTTGTGGAGGACTTCATTCACCTGGTGGGCGATGCCCTCAAGGCCTTCCAGAGCTCTCTGATCGTCACGGACAATCTGGGTACGAGGAGGTGGTGAGGCGGTGTTGGGGGGTTTTGTTGCTGGCAGTGACGAGCCCAGACCACTGCGGAGGAGGGGTGGCTTTCACAGGACTTTTCCCATTTTTCTGTCTCTTGCTTCTAAATCCTTTTTTCCCTCATTTGTTTTATTTTATTTTTAGAAATTTTTATTTTTATTTATTTATTTATTTATTTTTTCTTGTTTCAGAACCTTTGTTTGTTTATTCACTCATTTTTATGGCCGGCTCAGCCCGCCCCGAGGGCAGGGCTGGCGCAGCATGTGGTGCCGGGATCGAACCGCGGTCCCAGAAGCCACCCAAGCTTTCCCAAGCAGGCGCTTTAGACCACTGAGCCATCCTGCCGGGCCCTTTTTCCTCATTTAATTCCGTGCTTGTATCTTTCTCTCCACATATTTTCCCTCCATCTCCGCATTGTCTGGCTCGGTACGTGTCCCCCTCCCTGTTTGTACCAATCTCTGCGTCTGTGTCTGCCTTCGCTGCGGCGTCTCCCCCACATCTCTCTCCTCTTGGGCCTGTCTCCTGTGCACTCTGCCCACCGTCCTCCCACTGCAGTGATCAGCATTCAGCGAGAGCCCATCTCAGCTGTGTCCAGCGACATCACATTTCCCATGCGGGGCCGCCGGGGCATGAAGGACTGGGTGCGGCACTCAGAGGACCGCCTCTTCCTGCCCAAGGAGGTGCTCAGCCTCTCCTCCCCAGGGAATCCGGCCACATCTGGCATGGCAGGCAACCCTGGCAAAGGGAAGGGTCCGGGCACCGTGCCCCCTGGTCCCGGCCACTCGCACCAGCGCCTCCTCCCAGCGGACCCTGATGACTCCTCCTACTTTGTGATTGGTGCTGTGCTCTACCGCACCCTGGGCCTCATCCTGCCACCCCCCAGGTGGGTCTGTCTGTCTGGAGTGACACACCTGCTGTCCTGTACCCTCAGGGACCCCTCGCCTGGCTCTGGATATGGCTGCTTCTCAAAGCTCCCCGCGCAGCTTCCACAGTCAGGATGTGCTGGTATCCAGTGCTTGGTGCTCCTCCTGGGCTGCACTGAGCTCTGGGGCTTCCCAAGGGCCTGAACCCCTGATAGGTCCTGACACCCCTCCAAAGGAGCTTCGGAGGTTCTTGGTTTGGACTCCCACTGGCAGGAGCTGAGCACATTTCCTGTCCTCTAGGCCTCCACTAGCTGTTACCTCCCGGGTGATGACAGTGACCGTGCGACCCCCCACCCAGCCTCCAGCTGAGCCCCTCATCACAGTGGAGCTCTCCTATATCATCAATGTGAGTAGGGGCCCAGGAAGGGACCCTGAGGTTACCCTAGCTAGGTGATCAGAGGCCTATCTGATGGAGGTGGTCTGTCCCCAGTGCTGGGCTGAATCTTGGCCTGTGAATAGGAGCTGCTGTGGCAGGATGGATGGTGGTCCTGGGTGGTGAGCTCCCCACCCTAGACAGCACGCATGTCTTCTGCTCCCCAGGGCACCACAGATCCCCACTGTGCCAGCTGGGACTACTCCAGAGCGTGAGTTGGGGGCAGCCCAGGGTGAGGAAAGGTACAGCCCTAGAACCCCTCATCAGAAAGTCTTCTGCCTGGGTAGCCAGAGGACTCCTTGGTCTGGAGTGTCACCCTTGGTCTGGAGGTGTCAAGAGCACATGCTGGTGCTCCCTCCTAATCCGTCATGAATGTAGTTTTGCCCTGGATCTCACCTGTCCCTGGGCAGTGGCCAGCACTGGGAGGTAGCGGGGTCCATGGAGTTGGGCTCAGGATTCATATCACCTCTCCCTACCCAAGAGATGCCAGCTCAGGGGACTGGGACACTGAGAGCTGCCAGACCTTGGAGACCCAGGCAGCCCATACCCGCTGCCAGTGTCAGCGCCTGTCTACCTTTGCTGTCCTGGCACAGCCACCAAAGGACCTGGTGAGTGGGAGGCAGGTGCCTGGGCTGGGGAGGGGACGAGGTCCCTGGCCTGCAAGGGGCCATCTGTGACTTTACTGTTAAGCACCCAGGTGATCCTTAATATACTTCTGTGTGGGCAAACTTGTGGGGTTGCACATGGAAGCCCTGGGCCCCTGGATGGTGCCCACAGCTATGACACCTGCCTGCAGGACACTGTGGGACTGTGCCCTATGTGTATATCATGTTCTGTGTGGTAGAGTATATGACTAGGAGTGAAAATGCCCCCACTTACGTGGTCTGGTTGGCCTGTGCACATGTGAGAATGATGTCACTTGCCCCCTACCCCTGGCTGTGCCAGGCTACATCGGACAGGGAGGCTGGGCACCCTGCCGTGCTCTCTCCCAGAGACCCATCTCCTGCAGACCCTGGAGCTGGCGGGTGCCCCCTCCGTCCCCCTGGTGATTGGCTGCGCTGTGTCCTGCATGGCGCTGCTCACGCTGCTTGCCATTTACGCTGCCTTCTGGAGGTAGGTTGGATGTTGGGCAGGGCAGAAAGTAGCCAGCTGCTGCAGGTTGGGCAGGCAGCCAACACCTCTGTCCACTGTGCCCTGTCAGGTTCATAAAATCTGAACGCTCCATCATCTTGCTGAACTTCTGCCTGTCCATCCTGGCTTCCAACATCCTGATCCTTGTGGGCCAATCCCGGGTGCTGAGCAAGGCAGGTGCAGGCCCTGGGGGGTGTGGGGGCGAGGGGCGAGGGTGTGTGCAGGTGAAGGTGGGTGTGTTGGTAGAGATGTCCTTAGGGGTGGATGTGTGTATTTGCTCCAGCTGCATGCTGGGGAGAGGGTATGTGGAAGTAGTGTCTGAGCATCTGTGAGGGTGTTGGAGGGGTGTGTACTCAGTGATGAGTGTGTGCGTGAGCTGAGCGCTTGGGCACGTGTGCTGGCTGGTGCCTCTGGGCTTCCTCGTAGCGGCAAGGCCTCCTTTGCCACCTGCCTGCAGATGAGGGACTATCCCTCGTGCCCCTGTGGCCTTCTCTGCACAGTGCTGGCACTGTAAGTGCTAGGTGTGGAGCCTGCCTGGCCGTGAAGTGGCAGGTGCTCCTCTCTGTCCCCCTCTCTGCCAGCCCCGTCTGTGAGTGGGTGGCCTGCCTGCCCGCCTCCCCAGATGCCAAGTGCTGTGTGCGTGTCACTAGGCCTGTGTCGTGCTGTGTGTGGGTGCAGGAAGGTGGGGGTGCCTGGCAGGACTCTGTGGGGGATGGGGTTCTCGGAGGTAGCTGTCCGCAACAGCGCCCAGCAGCCTGTGTGGGAAGCCAGTGCCTCCTGCCCTGGTGGCTGCTCAGGACTACTCCCTCCCATTCTCTGTCCCTGCAGGGCGTATGTACCATGACGGCTGCCTTCCTGCACTTCTTCTTTCTGTCCTCCTTTTGCTGGGTGCTCACCGAGGCCTGGCAGTCCTACCTGGCTGTCATTGGGCGGATGCGCACTCGCCTGGTCCGCAAGCGTTTTCTCTGCCTGGGCTGGGGTGAGCAGGACCAGTTCGGGGCTCTGCTGCTGGGGTTTGTGGGGTGGGGGCAGTCAAGCAGCTCCACGTTAGCTGTGGCCCAGGGTGGGCACCAGGGCGAGCTAAATTCATGGGCAGAGGAATGAGGGGTCCCTGAGCACTAGCAGTTATCTCACTTTGGCTCCCCGCTCCCCCAGGTCTGCCCGCCCTGGTGGTGGCTGTGTCTGTTGGCTTTACCCGCACCAAAGGATACGGTACATCCAGCTAGTACGTGGGCCTCATGTGGCAGGTGGGGGTAGGATGGGGGGCTCTGTGTTTGTTAGAGGATTGCTCTGGGCATTAGGACTTACTTCCCTGGCTAAGAGCCTGGCCCACACCTGTTGTAGGTCTTTGAGGAGGATCCTCTATCCCTGAGCCTCAGTTTCCCCAACTGTATAAAAAAGATGCACTGGGATTGGGTAATCTCAAAGGTCACTGAACTTGGGGCCAGCCTGTTTCCCCAGGGGCTGGACCTGAAGCTCTTGGCTTTTGTTGGCGGGGAAACTGTGGCTCAGCAAGAGCCAATGGCTCCCTGTCACCCTGTGGAGGCTGGGTCTCCATTAGCGATGTGGCCATGGTAGCCCTGGGGATGGAGGGGTGGTGTCAGGAAGGAGCCTGCTGGTTTCTGACCCCTCCTCTTTGTCCCCCACCCCAGCTGCTGGCTGTCCCTGGAGGGTGGCCTGCTGTATGCTTTCGTGGGGCCTGCAGCTGTCATTGTCCTGGTATGTGCCTCTTTTAGTGTTCTGGGAGGGATGTGGCCCCAGGGTTTTCTCTGCCCATCCCTTGGCCTCCTCCTGGCCCTCTAGCTCCCCCTTGGGGAGCTTCCTGCCTGGAGGGGCACCTTATAATCCTGTCTTCCCCCACTGTGCTCCACTGGGCCCACAGGTGAATATGCTCATTGGAATCATTGTCTTCAACAAGCTCATGGCACGCGATGGCATCTCTGACAAATCCAAGAAGCAAAGGGCCGGGTAAGAGGGGGACCTAGCCTTTCATTCGGGTAAGAGAGGCAAAGGTGCAGGAGGGGAGGGCTGAGGGCACTCTTGGAGACTCAGGGCTTGATGATGCTGACTGGGGCTCCCCAACCTTGGTGCATCAGGGGTGCAGGCAAGGTGGGCACCCGGAGTGCTCCGCTGCAGCCCCTCGCCCACCCTAACCCAGCTCTCTCTCTCTCATCTGCCCTCCCCTTCCCACCCTCTTGGGGCTCATTCTGCCCCTGTCTCCCGGCTTCCCATGTGTTTCCCCCTTCTCCCCCGTCTGTGCCGCCCCTGAGGTCGGAGCGGTGCCCCTGGGCCAGCCTGCTCCTCCCCTGCTCAGCGTGTGGAGCGGTGCCCAGCCCCCTGCTCAGCTCAGCCTCGGCCAGGAATGCCATGTTAGTCGTGCCCCCTGGGGGGTGGGGGGGTGGGTTGGGGCAAAGGAATGGGGGGACAGTGCCCAGGTGGGAGGAGGGAGGGATTTCATCAGCCCAGTGCCCTGGAGAGCTTGCCCTGCTCATCGGGATAAGGTGGCAGAGGGTGATGGGGAGTGACTGTCTATGTCTCCCCGAGGTGCTGGGTTCCTTCACCCACCCATCCCTCCCACCCTTGCCCCTGCTCCTGGCTAATGTTCTATCCAGGCACGGCCACAGACTCCCCTCTTCACAGCACCAGCCTACAGAGGCTTGGAGACTCTTAGGCTCTTAGGTCCTTTGAATTCTTGAGCTATAGAACCCTAGAATTAGAATGATGGAACTTTAGAATAAGACAATCAGAAGCTAAGGACGTTAGAAAGAGTGAATTATAGTCTTCTCATCTGTCAGAGAATCCTGAGGCTTAGAATTCAGAAGCACTGAATCTAAATCAATTGGAGACGGAATCATAGAGGTAGACAGTTACTTCACTGGAACCTACTGCCCCGCCACCCATAGAAGCTGAAAGTCTTAAAATCTACCCATGCAAGAGTAGAATAGATCCTGCAGGGCCCAGGCCCAAACGGCCCACAGGCTAGAGGTCCATCGGAGCTTCCCTGAGCAGTGAAGGTCCAGCTTTATCGTGCACACCTCTGGGACCTCTAGAGGCCTCCTGAATCATCATTGCAGAGCTCTGAAGAGCCGTGAGCTCCCTCTGCCCTGCCTGGCCATCTGCCTCCCTGTCCCGAGTGCTGAACAAGCAGTCAAAGGCTTGGGCTTTAGTCAGCCAAGCTGGGTTTGTGTCCCAGCTCCTTATTCTCTGCCCAGCTGGGCACACTTCAGTTTCCTCATCTGTAAATTGGGATATTAGCCCCAGGCCTGTTTATTAGAGTTGTTTTGATCACAATTTAAAATAATCTATGAAAAGTGGCCGGGAAGGCCTGGCACAGGATGGGTGGCTAGTCAATGGTAGCTCTTAGTACTGCGATTAGACTCTTTTGATCTTGACTCTGCCTCCACGAGCTTCACAGACCACTGTGTCAGCTCCCTTGGGGACTGAAAAGCCCTGAGCCGCTCTTCCTAGGACAGGTTTTGCCCACTACCCAGCTCCCTAACCTAGCCTCCCCAGCTATCTTGGACCTGGCTGGAGCTGTGCCTGACCTCCCCAGCCCACCAAGTGCTGTGGGTAGAGTGGGCCGGGTGCCCAGTAGGGCAAGGCAGCCCTTCTGTCCCTCATGTTCATAGCAGGTGTGTGTGTAGCGGTGCGTCCTGGAGGCCAGGGCCTGTCTGCCGTTTTTTTCCTGCCCACCCCTGGCAATGAGGCTGGGGATGCAGGCTTAAGCCCCAGCTTGGCTCTCACTCTTCTGTCCAGGGCTCTGAGCAGCACCGGGAGCCAGGGTGGACAGCTTCTGTCTTGCCGGTTCTGTTCCCATCTTCTCCCCAGGGATTGTGCTCTGGCATTCTCCGTGTGCTCTGCCTGTGTAATCTTTCTGTCTGGGCGCCTGTATCTCACGCTCTCTCCCACCATGGCTGTCATCTCTCTCTGTATCCTTCTTCTCATTTTCTCCCAGCCTACCCAAATAGAATCTCTAGAGATGTGGTCCTGGCCTGTGTGTTTTGTAAAGCTCCCCCGGTGAATCTGGACAAATCGGGGCTGACACTTCTCATGCCTGTATCTCTCTGCCTCTTTCCCTTCTTCCTTCCCACCTTCTCCGTCTCTGTCTGCTGATGTGGCCTCTGTCTCTGGCTCAGTCCCACTGTATCTATCCCTCCCACTTTTCCTGGGCCCTGCTCTGACCCACAGTTCCCTGCTGTCTTTGTCCTCTGTTTCTGTGGCTCTCTACTTAGGGACACTGTTGAGGTCCTGGAATTTGGGGGCCCTGCCAGTCCCCAAGCCAAAAGGAGGCCTAGGCTCCTGCCACCCTGTCCCCTGGAGTGTCACTCTGATAGACCCTCTGCCACTTTCCCTGAAGGGCCTCACTGTGGAGTTCCTGTGTGGTACTGCCCCTCCTGGCACTCACCTGGATGTCTGCCGTCCTGGCCATGACAGACCGCCGCTCCATCCTCTTCCAGGCCCTCTTCGCTGTCTTCAACTCTGCGCAGGGCTTTGTCATCACTGCTGTGCACTGCTTCCTGCGCCGAGAGGTGGGCTGGACCTCTTCCACCCCTGCCTGGCTACCACACCTGCCAGGCGTGGCTTCTCTCATGTGAACTATGGGTATTGAGGACCGACAAGCTGCTTCAGGCTTTAGCTGGGCAGCCCAGGGTGTAGGCCCTGATTCCTGGGCAGCCTTGGCCTTGACGTTTTGGGGTCCCTTCTCCCCTTCAGCCCAGTGTGGTATCATCACCTTGCCTGGGACTGGATATGTATTTTCCTCCACACCCACCTGTATGCCAGGTTCCGGGGAGGTGGGGGGAGGACACAGTTGGTGGTGGTCAGAGCCATGCTGCAGCCTGAGGCCCAGCAGTGCCCTCTGCTCCCAGGTTCAGGATGTGGTAAAATGCCAGATGGGTGTGTGTCGGGCCGATGAGAGCGAAGACTCCCCTGACTCGTGTAAGAATGGGCAGTTGCAGATCCTGGTAAGTGAGGAGGCCTGATTACCCCACCCCCATCCTCCTTCCCTAAGCCATCAGCTTCCCTATAATGGGGGTGGGCCAGAGACCAGGTGTGATTCACACTCAGACCTTGATGGTGGGGTGGCGCTGGGCGAGCGCTCGCCCCATTCAGTTTGCACACGCATCCCGCCGGACTGTGTTGGACTGGACTGTGCTCTGGCAGCCTCTCTGGCAGGCAGACTGTGCAAGCTGGGGATGGGGCCCACAATTCCCCTCCCCTGATACATTGATCTTCCCTCTGCCCACCTGCTCTCTGCCTCTCCCTCCGCCTATAGTCAGACTTTGAAAAGGACGTGGATCTCGCCTGTCAAACAGGTGAGTCTGCTGGGATGGGGCTGACAGCTGCCCCCTGGGATGGACACGAAGGGGGCCCTTTATGAGAGGTCTGGTGGGGGGCATGGCTGCAGAAGTCCAACGTCAGCATCAGGCACCCTGAAGTCAGAGCTGTGAGTGCCAGGTCAGGCATGCACCTGGGAAATAGCTTCCTATTCTGCACCTCAGCATGCCTGTAGAGCCTAGAATGCCTTCCTTCTGGGGCAGGCGGGAAGGTCAGGGCCCGTGTGAATTAGGGGCCATCAGGTACACAGCAGGATCCAGCGTGGGTTGGCAGTTGTACTCTTAGGTCATTTTTTTAAAGAATTTTTTGCCGGGCGTGGTGGCGCACGCCTGTAATCCCAGCACTTGGGAGGCTGAGGCAGGAGGATCGATGCAAGTTCGAGACCAGCCTGGGCTACAAAAGTGAGCTCAAGGCCAGCCTCAACTGCATACTGAGACCCTGTCTCAAAAAGACAAAAAAAAAAAAAAGAATTTTTTTTAAGAACTTTTGTTTGTTTATTTATTTTTATGGCCGGCTCAGCCTGCCCTCAGGGCAGGACTGGCACAGCATGTGGTGTCGGGCATCCAACCGCGGTCCCTGCAGCCGCCCAAGCTTTCCTAAGCAGGCGCTTTAGACCACTGAGCCATCCTGCCGGGCCCCTCTTAGGTCATTTTTCAGCCGTTTTATTAGAATTTCTTTTCAGTCTTGTCTGCTGAGTAGGTGCTGTTCAGGGGGTTAAGGAGGAACAGGGCCTTTTGGTGGCCTTAGCATGGGATAGAGGCCCAATGAGCCTCCAGACCTTGGGCCCCTGAGCCAGTTGTCCCCTGTGGTGTGTGTGCCAGGGTACCGAGCACCCAACCAACTCTCCAGGACTCAGGGTCCCTCCCTGTCCAAGGTCAGATTTGGTGCTTGCCCAGCCTGGGCAAGGGGACCTGGGGCTCTTTCTCCTCTGGACTCACCTGTCGCTCCTCTGCTTGTCCCCAGTTCTGTTCAAGGAGGTCAACACTTGCAACCCATCCACCATCACAGGCACCCTATCCCGCCTGTCCCTGGATGAGGATGAGGAGCCCAAGTCCTGCCTCGTGGCCCCTGAGGGTGGCCTCAGCTTCTCGCCACTGCCTGGGAACATCCTGGTGCCCATGGCAGCCTCGCCAGGGCTGGGCGAGCCCCCGCCCCCTCAGGAGACCAACCCTGTATACATGTGTGGCGAGGGTGGCTTGCGGCAGCTGGACCTCACGTGGCTGCGGCCTACCGAGCCTGGCTCCGAGGGGGACTACATGGTGCTGCCCCGTCGGACTATGAGCCTACAGCCTGGCAGTGGGGGCGGAGGGGGTGAGGATGCCCCCAGGGCTCGTCCTGAGGGGACCCCCCGACGGGCTGCCAAGGCACTGACCCACACTGAAGGCTACCCCAGCTTCCTGTCCGTGGAACACTCGGGCCTAGGGCTAGGCCCTGCATATGGGTCCCTACAGAACCCCTATGGGATGACTTTCCAACCGCCACCGCCAACACCCAGTGCCCGCCAAGTGCCCGAGCCAGGGGAGCGCAGCCGGACCATGCCCCGCACAGTGCCCGGATCTACCATGAAGCTGGGCTCTCTAGAGGTGAGGGACTACAGTGTGCAGAGAGGGGGGGTCTGCTCACTGTGCCCCTGAGGACGTGTCCAAGTCATAGGCTGAAACCAGAAGAGGGGGAGGGCTGTCAGCTTCCCCAGGGCAGCACCTCCGGCCCAAGTCAGCAGGGATGAAGGCGCTGTGACTTTCTTCCTCTTACGGGGCTGTGGCTTCTCTGGGGAAATCCTGGGCTGTCTGAAGCCCTTGCATGGGCTTGGACTCCATGCAGAGGGCGTGTATGGCTCAGTTCTCCCACTCTTGCTTTCATGCCTACTTTGGGGTGAGTGGTCACAACTAGCTACACAACAGGGGCTGAGCCTGGGTCTCCGCATGGCTCCAGGTTCCTCTGGACAGTGCTGGCTGGCAGTGAGACATCCAGTGAATCGGTTACTCTCCGTGCCTCACTTTACTTGTGTGCAATATGAGGATATGAGCAGTGTCTTTGTAAGATTGTTCGGTACAGAGTCTCACTGCCGCTCCGAGGTGGGGCTGGCATAGCGTGTGGAGCCAGGGATCGAACCCAGTCCTCGTGCTTGCCAGGCTGGCGCTTAGAGCACTGAGTTATTTCCATGGCCGCTGTAAGATCACTTGAAGGATAAAGGGATGAAAGGCATTTGTATCTGCATGGAGCCAGTAGGAAGTGATAAAAAATTGGGTGTTACTGTCATTTTCAACTCTGAAATCATCCTCAAGCACTACCTATAGCCTGTAGTAATGACTCTTCTTTTTTTTTTTTGAGATATTGTAAGCCCCTCTGTGGCCCTCCCCTAGTGCTTTTGTTGATGTTGTCCCTACCCTCCAGCCAAGTCCCTGCAGAGAGTCACTGGGAACAAGCAGGTGACAGTGGCCCATGGCCCAAGGGTAATGTGGTATATAGAACATTCCGGAACTCTAGTTGGAGGAATGAGGGGGATGCGCATAAGGAAAGGGGCTGGAGTCATTGCTCAGAAACCGTTGACTACTCATGTTCAGCTGTAGAAATCTCTGAGCTGGGTGTAACTGTGTACAGCAGCGACTTGGGAGGCTAAGATGGGAATATGAGAGTTCCAGGCCAGACTGGGCAACTTAATGAGACCCTGCCTCAAAATTTGAGATTAAAGACAGCTGGGGATACAATTCAGTTCACAGGTAGAGTGCTTGCCTGCACGCACAAGGCCCTCATTCAGTTGGTAGTACACACGTACACACACACACACACACACACACACACACACACAGATTGGGGGAAAAAAAGAAATCTATCCCCTATCTGTTCTGCACAAAGAAATTTAAGTTAGTGGCTAAAGGGGTCACAAGTTTAGTTTTTCTCCTAAAATGTTTCCTGAACATTTGGTGCCTGCTCCTGCCACAGATGGCAAAAACAGGAAGATATAACAAAGACAGAAAAAAACAAGGCTGGCTTTGGAAAGGGGTGCACTCCACGTCATGGTGGGTTTTGTTCTGTGGCTACATGCCCATGATCAGGCCACTGAGAGAGGGGCCGGTGTTGGGCTCCTTGTGTGGGAGGTAGCTATAAATATGGCAGCGTCTGAGGGCTCAAGGATGACGTTCAGAATTGTGTGGGTAACTGTGATAGGCAGCAGACAAGGCAGAGGCACAGTGTGGGGCAGGGAGTTACAAGTTTATGTGGCTGGGCTCAAGCTGCTTGCCGGGCCTGTGTCTGAGGTAAAATGCTTTCCTCTGCTCCTTGCCTCCTCCTTGCTGCCTCCCAGAGGAAGAAGCTGCGGTACTCAGACCTGGACTTCGAGGTGAGTGCAGTCAGTGCGTGTTGGGGACAGAGCATCTGTCCTTGGAAGGACACTGCAGGATCTGACCCCGGGACAGGGACCAACCCTGTGGTTTCTGTGGAATGCTCCTACTATTCCCTCCAGCCCAGGTGCTGGACTCCGGGGCCGAGAGCCAGCCAGCTTTCTCCCAGAGGGGCTGGCAGTAGGCAGGGAGGTGGGGCCCAGGCTGCTGAGCATCCCAGGCAGGGTGGTAGAGATGGGTCCAGGGTGCTGGCCCAGGGCTGCACTCCACTGACACCCAGTGCCTCCTAGAAGGTGATGCACACCCGAAAACGGCACTCGGAGCTGTACCATGAGCTCAACCAGAAGTTCCACACTTTCGACCGCTACCGCAGCCAGTCAGCAGCCAAGGTGAGAGCTCCTCCGTGGCTGCCCCTGCCCGAAGCTCAGGGGTTCGTCTTTGGCCAGTGGCACCAGTGGCAGCAGAAGTGGTGGAGGGTGTCATTGGGCAGGGCAGGGAATGGACCCCATGCAGCATGAGTCCCCTAGAGCTGGAGGGGCGGTGGGTTGGAGGGATTCATGCCCTCCTGCCTGGCCTGTCCAGCCTGAGCCTGCCCCTCCGAGGGGCTCTTCTCAGCCCAAGCAACACTTCTGGTCTGCACAGGGAGTGGGAAGGCACCACAGACTGTGAGCAGCAGACAGGAGACATAGTTCCAGGGGCCACTGCACACAGGGGTCAGGAGGCCAACTCAAGCCAAGCAGATCTACATATGAACTCTGCTTCAATCCCTGAGTGTCTCTTTGGCCCACACCGGCCCTCTCGAGGCATCCCCAGATTGTTCTAAATCGTGGGTGGGTGGGAAGATACTGGCTGGCCCTTCCCACGGGTTCTTCCTGCTGCCTCCACAGGAGAAGCCCAGCCCTGGGGAGCGTCCTGGCCTGGCCCAACATCGGCGGCATCAAAGCTGGAGCACCTTCAAATCTATGACGCTGGGCTCACTGCCCCCCAAGCCCCGAGAGCGGCTGGCTCTGCACCGGGCAGCAGCCTGGGAGCCCACAGAACCACCAGATGGTGACTTCCAGACAGAGGTGTGAGTGTCACGCCGGACTGCCCACTGCACAGAAATATATATCTCTCTATTTTCACACTCCACTTTGGAACTACCCAGGAGCCAGCGCCCCCTCCCCCTCCCGAGGGCTGGGCAGGAGGCACAGAGGACTCAGCCAGGCTGGGAAAGCCAGACATGGTGTGGCCTGGGGACCAGGGCCCTTCCTTGTTTCCAAAGGCCCCTTAGCCATGGAGCCCCGTCTTTACCCCAGCCTGTCTGTCCCTGTCCTGGGCTGGGGAGGGGGGAGGGGAACTTTGTTGGGAATAAACTTCACTCTGTGGATTTGGCTGCTGAGCTGTGTGCTTCTCCCAGGTGAAGGCCCCGTCCTGGCCTGGACTGTCTCTCCGTCTTCTTAGTTCATCTTGCTTGGTCTCATCAGATTTACGATGGGATCAGACCAGCCCTGACAGGGACGGACTGGCTGGACTGTGTCCCCATCTTCATTGCTGGCTCTCAGGGTGACCCTGCACACTCGCCTGGTGTGGGCTAGGGTGAGAAGATAGGAACTGTGGGACACTTTATGACTGGCTTTGCCCTGTGACTGCCATGGTTGCGGCTGCCATTCACTGGGGCACAGGGGCTGGATTGCCTGGGCTGTGTTACTGTGGGAACGAGGGGTCAAGTGTGTTCCAAGAGCTTTATACACACAACCCTCAGCCCCTCAGAACAGCTTTGGTGAGAGGTGTTCAGTTGTCGATTCTGTAGGAGGGAAAATGAGTCTAGAGATGGAAAGTAACTTGCTCAAGGCCACAGTCACAAGCAACACTAAGGCGTCAACCCAGACTTGCTGAAGGTGGAGCTTTAGCTTGGCTTCCAGACCTGAGCTCCAATACTGCAGGGAGCTGCAGGAGCTGGGTGTGGAGGAGCCTCAGGTGCCAGGCTGGCCGGCTTTCAGCAGATGTGGGTGGAAGAGGAGGCTGGCTTGGAGCCAGAGGCCAGGGCCTGGAGGCTCACTGCTAGATTACAGACCTGAGTGAGCAGACATTAGCTCAGCCCTGAGTACCCAGGAAGGAGGCTCAGAGGGGCAGCCTGTGGAAACACCTTGTGTTGTGACATGGCTCTTACAATTGGATGGCACCTGCACCAGGGCTCAGTTAGCAGTGCCATAGATGCTGCTGCTGGCCTGGCCATTTAACAACATGGTCACCTTAAGAGTCCTTCCTAGGAGTTAGTGTATGTAGAAGTTTGGATGAAGGTCAAGGAAGAAGGGACAGGTGACTAGAGTGGGCAGCAGCTGAGGGGCTGGAGGAGGGGTGGCGGCCTCTCCAGAGTTCTGCAGCCTTTGGTGGCCCAGGTCTCCTCTCAGTCCTATTCGAAACCGGCCTGGTTGAAGCAGTGTGTGAGCAGAGGCCGCTAGCTCTGTGTAGGCCCGCAGCACTCTGGCAACTCCCCACCTCCCTTCCTTCAGGAAGTCTCAGTGTTTAATTGTACAAAGCTTATTTGATTTTTGAAGACAGGGATTGTGACTCCTGCATTTTACGAGATTGAGGTTCAGCAAGGGACTGAGACTTTCCCCCTACTTCCGGAGCTTGTATGTGACCCTCCTGGGTGTGGCTAGGAGAGGGACAGTCTGCTGCTAGCCAGTTTCAGCACAAGCTGTGGCCATGCCGGCTTGGACCCACATCTTCCCATCCCCTCCCAATTCACTCAGTGTGTGGGCTTTATTCTTTTAGGCTTCCTCATCCCCTGGGCCCACCAAGCTTCCTCCTCTCAGCTCCCATCACTCAATTTTGCCCCCAGAGGGGAAGAAACTTTCCTCTTGAATTCCAATTAGAAAACCCCTCAGGAAGGCAGGCTGTGATTGGTCCTAGGCTCTGAGATTGGCAGCCCCTTCAGGAGCCCCTGTAGAGACAGAGGGGGAGCAGATCTTTAGAAAAGGGCTCTTTCCTAGGAGGAGGGTGATGGGTTTGTGCAAACAAAGCCCTGTCCCTGATCTTGTGCCAGCAGATCTCATGTCACGTCCTGGCTGGGCTCACATCTCTAAGCTATCCCTGCCACCACTGAATGGATTTCTTAGGCCCTTACGTTGTGCCTCACCCCTCCTTCTTAGCCCTGAACTCTGCAGGCCAGGCTGAGCTATGATACATACTCCCCTCCGCTCTGGTTCTTTCTCCCTTTGCATCTGGCTCCAGGAGGAAGTTGTATCCACCTTGCTGATTCTGTTCCATTAGCAACCTCAGCTGCCAGCAAACACTGCTGCCCACTTCGAGATCCCTCCCGCTTTAAGATAGAGCTTTCTTAGGTGGGGCCTTTGCCCTAGGGACCCCAGAGTCCCACCACAGACTTGTTATGTGACCTTGAATAGGCAACAATCTTGTCTGACCTGGGTTTCCTTATTTGTAAAATGAACGAGACCTGATAGCCCTTCCATTTGGGCTGATTTCTAACAACCTGCCATTTGTTCCCTGGGCTTGAATTTCTTTTTCTCTTTTCTCCTCCTGTCTTTCTCTCTCTCTTTCTCCTCTTCTTTTTCTCCCCAGCACTTAGACCTGAACTCAAGGCTTTCACACTGAACCTCATCCAAGCCCCTTCCTCCCTTTGGAGAGAAGGTCACTAAGTTACCCAAGCTGAGCTTGAGTTTTTAATCCTCTTGCCTTAGTCTCCCAGAGATTGGGGTTATAGGTGTATAACACTGTACTCAGTTGCCTGAGCTTCTATTTCTAACCTCATCACCCTTATTTCCTCAGCTATCACTTACTAGCCCTTTGCCAGTGGCCCAAGTGTGATTGGTCCAAAATGTAAATTGGGTAGGGTCACTTTCCTGCTCAGAAGCCTTCTGTGGGCTTCCAGAACTAGCCTAGAAAGCAGGATCCTAGTAGGTGGGCCTTTCCTACCTCTCTTGGCCTATCTGTCATCTCCGAGCCTGCTATGCACCTTTCCATCTGCCTGCACTACCTCCTGCACTAGCAAACTCCTTTCTCCATCCAGAATCCTGCCCCCTCCCCCTGCCTTGTGATGCTGCTGTTCCTGAACCCTGGTCCACCAGTCAGCATTCACTGGGTTCTCTCAGCCCTTGGCTCACACTGGCAATGCAACATTGATGACACAGAGTACCTATCACCTGTGTCCACCTGGTTCCAAGGTGCATGCATGCAGCCAGGCTGCATGGAGCAGGCCTCAGTAGGCTCTTCTGAGTGAGAGAACAGAATATACAGGGCTCTCTGAGCCTCAGTTTCCTCATCTGCCAAGTGGGGATATTAATAATCCCCACCCAGGTATTCAGAGCGTGGCTTGAGATAATTCATTCATTCCATCTCTGCCCCCCACCCAATCCCCCCTCATCTCTTCCTTGCTATGTTCTAGGCAGCTGTGTATTTAGCTCAGTGGCAAAACACCTGCCTAGCATGTGGGAGACTCTATATGTTTTATTCTCAGAAACCCCCCTGCCTCTGTTTCCCTACAAAAAGAAAAAACAAAGCCTGGGAAATGTTTTCTAACTGTTATTGACTCCAGCAACCTGCGCCTCTGTGATATCTCAGGTCCACAAGTGGGACGCTGTCCAGGGTGCTGAAAGGGACTGCTCTGGCAGGAAATGAGACAAGATGACAGGCACATGCGCCCAAGGTCAGCAACAGCCTCTCCTTGTCTTCTAGACTGTGTGATCCTGGAAGAGCAGACCATCCTTATCTTAATCCTAGGGGATGTCCAAAGAATACTACATAAACTTACATAACTTTAAATTTTTAGTAGCCATTTTTTTAAAAGTTGAAGTTAATTTTAATAATAGATTTAACCCAATATATTAAAATTTTCCTTTTGACATATAATCAATATAAAACATTACCAAAGAGTTTACATTCCTTTTCCATACGAAGGAAGCCCCGTGTGTTTTGTACACACAACACGTCTCAATTCTGTCTCGCTGCATTGCACATGCTCAGTATTCACCTGTGGCTGGGGGCTGCCAGAGCAAAGGTGGCTCCCCTGGGTGAGTCTTTTTTTAGTGTCCTTTGATAAAGGACACTAAAAGGTGAAAGGCATGACCTGCCTTTCACTGCACAGAGTCCCAGGAAGTGATTTAGTATGGTGCCAGCTCAAAGGAGGTCTGTACCAGGCAGAGTTCCCCCATGCTGAGATCCACAAGTAAGAAGGAAAGGTTTAATTCAGCTCATCACTTCAGGAGATCCAGTCCATGGAACCAGGCTGGCTCTAAGGCACAAATCTACTCACTGAAGGATGTTCTGGGGGCAAAGATTTTTAGTCCATGGCAATCAGGAAGCAGAACAGGAAAACTGTGTCAGAGAGAAACAGGCAAGAGATTACATATAAAACCCCAGACTAGACCTCCAAGAACCACCCATACATACCCAGGATCATGCTCTACTAATCTGCTAGCCATTTATTAACCCAGCAAAGTTAGCGTTTCAGAAAACAGTTACAAGGTCCCAAATCTCTTGAAATCTAGATATTCTGGGAATACAACTGGGCACAGAGAAAGTGTGGGGAAGTAAGATGAGGTCCTGAGGGTACGTGTAGGCTGGTATCAGGCCTGCCTCAGTGGGGCTGGAAGAAGGTTGTGTTTCCTCTCCAATCCCTACCACCACAGCCCGTCATCTTCCCTCCCACCTGAAAGCCCTAGACCCTGGAAGAAGGGAAGCAGATTTGGGCTGGCACTTGACCACACAAAAGCTTCAGTTGGGTTTCATTTGCTTCCATCAGGTACCAATTAAAAGGAAATTAGGTGGTCTGATGGGCTGAGAGAAGACCTGGGGCAGGATGCTGCTGACTTCTGCATTTCTGAACTTGTTTTCCTCTTTATGCCCATCTTGGCGGTTTCGTGGGAACCGTAGTTGGGACTTTCCAGTACCCCAGTCTGCCCCCCCTCGAGGGCACCTGCTCCAGAAAGACCATCCCTTCTCAGATCTTCAAGACAGACGCTACAAGTCTGGAGCAAAGAAGATTCCATTGAGGAGTTTTGTCACTTAATCCTAGTCAGAAGCCAAGGGAGGATAGCGAGTAGAGGATTAGCTAATGAGATTTATATATTAAGAGGATGCCTAGGAGGGTGTGAAATGGATTGGAAGGTCTCTGAACAGTGAGGGTAGGTCCAGCTCCATTTTATTCTTGTCAGCTCTCTGGACCAAATAGTGACTGTGCCCCTCTGGCCTATGTCACATCACTAAGGAGACAACTGGGTGAGCCCTTACTCAGATCAGTAAAGAACACATGATGGAAACGTTAGAGGAGTGTTGTGATGGATGAAGGGGTTCTGTATGTGTGCAGAGTAGAGATGCTGGCTGTTGTGTGGGCTTGGCATAGGAGAGGAACCAAGGGTGACTCTTGGGCTATGCCTCACCCATCTGGATGGGTGACCATGTCATTAGCTTAGAGGCACTGTAGAAGACTGGCTTAGGGAAAGACAATCATAAATTTGGCCTTGGACATGTTAACGTTAAAATACTTATGGAAGGGGCCCGGCAGAATGCCTCAGTGGTCTAAAGTGTCTGCTTAGGAAAGCTTGGGCAGCTGCAGGGACCGCAGTTCAATCCCCGGCACCACATGCTGCGCCAGCCCTGCCCTGAGGGCAGGCTAAGCCAGCCATAAAAATAAGTAAACAAACAAAAGTTCTGAAACAAGAAAAAAGTAAAATAAAATTCTAAAAAAATAGTTATGGAAAGATTTTGAGTAGAAAGTAGGTGGTTGAACATACAGGACTGGAACTCAAGGGCTGCTGGCTCAGGTTGTTGTTGAGTGTCGACAGTTGTTAAGGTGGAACTTTGAAAAGAGGAAAAAAAATAACTTGGGACCTGCTGTAGGCTCTGAAGGTAAATTAGCTACAGATAATGTCCTAATTCAGCCCCTAAATCCAAACCAAAAATAACTAGCCCATCACCCTGAAAGACAAGGTCCTGAGATCCAGGAATAGATACCATCATGGGAATCCATTCTGCTAGTACATGGGGCTTCAGGGAAGCCACAGTTTCTGGAGGAGGACCACAGGGAGTGTCGGGGGGAGTTCCTCAACAAATTCTGACTGCAGGACTTATGGGAGGAGGGAATGCTGGACTCTGAGAAAGCTGCCTGGTGCAAGATGAAGATGCAGGCACACTATGCCAATCTCTGTACAACCCCCACTCAGCCCCAGCTCCTAAGTAGGCAAGAGCAGGGACAGACCCTCCCCCACTCAGGCCTCAGCTTTCCACTGGGCCCGCTCCAGGTTGGTGTGTCCCCATCTCCTGTGGTGGCACTGCATGACTCAGGCTATCAATCCAGGCATCCCTAGAGTCAACCAAAAAAGTCAATATTTAATTTGGGCACCATGTTAATGCCATCGATCGCCAGCCCCCCTTTCCACTTCCTCAGGCTCATTTGTCACTTCTCACTAACTGCATGCCCTGGGGTTGGGATGGGGTGCTAGAACCCAGCGGCAGCAGAGCTCAGCCTGAGCTTGCCTTGCGGAAACTGGCCGGCATGTGGGGCAAGAGCTCCAAGCCACCCAGCTTTCTATTCCCCTTGAAAATCACTGATTTTCTTTTTCTGAGTTTCCCAAGTGCTGTTCCCGCAGAGGGGAGGCCAACTATTCTTCCAGCTGGGGCTATCAAGTCCATATATGGAGGGTTGAATGAGGGTGGGAATCATGGAACCTGTGTAATGCACCATCGTAAGACAGCATTGAAGACCCCAGGATCCAGAGTCCATGGGCTGTATAGAATCAGCCTCTGGGGCCTTCTCCCTTGGTGCCTGGCATGTAGCTGGCACTTCACAGGAGGGCCTTGAGATGAGATGAAGCTCTAGCTAGGTCCTAGAAAGGGGCTTGGGAGAAGAGCTTAGAAGCTTAGATCTCAGATGGGCAACGACAGAATGGCTGGGCCCATCTTCAGTCTGGGCTAGGTCCAGCTCCATTTTATTCTTGTCAGCTCTCTGGACCAAATAGTGACTGTGCCCCTCTGGCCTATGTCACATCACTAAGGAGACACCTGGGTGAGCCCTCATATTTAGCAAAGGCTGACCCAATATGTGGTCCACTTTGGGAACAGCAGGGCAGCAACAACACATATATACACACATGTTAGAAAGAAAATCTTACCTAGAAGTTTGCAGGTGAAAATCCAGAAAGAAGTCATTTTCATTCAACCTATGTGCATGCATTACGGTGCATGAAATAGCATAATTTCCATTCTAAATATGTATGGAAACCTCAGACCCTTTGTGCTGAGTAGGGCATCTACATGTCATCTGACCCACATGACCCCCACCCTGAGCTGCCCAGGGACACATCAGTGACCTAAATGGTTCTCTGTGAGCCACTAAATCAAGCCTTGAGCCAGGAGATTCTGGTTGGGTCATTTGGCAATCTGCATCTGTACTGGTCCTTGGATGAAGACCTGACAGCATCAATATGAGGAAAATGCAGTTTCTAAGAAGGATGCGAGCCAGGCATGGTGGTGCATGCTTGTAATCCCAGCACTTGGGAGGCTGAGACAGGAGGATCAGTGAGTTCAAGACCAACCTGGGCTACAAAAGTGAGCTCAAAGCCAGTCTGAACTGCATAGTGAGACACTGTCTCAAAAAGACAAAAATAAATAAATAAATAAGTAAATAAATAAATAATAAATAAAATTTAAAAAGAAGGATGCCAAGGCTAAGGAGCTGGATGAAGGAATGAGTTTTCTTTCCAGAGCTTCCAGTTCTTTGAAGTTAAGACTCCTCAGGTGGTCAAGAGGCCAGGCATAATCTGGTCTCTGCCCACTACTCTGACATTTCTGTCACTCCCCTCACTGACTAAGCCTCCCATCTGCCTACATGGCCTCAGCACATTTCATGGTTTCTCCCATCCCAGGGCCTTTGCATTTGCTATATGGTCTACTTGAAATGTTTTCCTGGTTTTCTGTTTTGTCAGTCATCTTCTGATTATTGTTCCAAAGCCCTCCAGAAAAGCTTTCTCTGAGTCACTTAAAAAAAAAATCACGTCATTCTAATCCTTTCATAGTATTATTTTTTTCTATCTGAAATTATATCACCTATTTCCTACCTATCATAAGTCTCTGCTACTGGACTCTGAGCCCCTGAGGGCACAGAAGAGTCTTATGCTATGATACACATGCTGTGGCCTGGCACATGATAGATATTCATGAATGAATGAATGAATGCATTAATGAATGCATTAATGAGTGAATGAGGAGACACTGGGAGAGGAGCATCATAGAAGAAACTGGAGCCAAGCATTTGGGCTTTAGTACCTTGCCACGGGCCGACTGTCTGTCTACGCCTAGGGTGGGGAGGCCTTGCTCCTGCAGGCTTAGAAGCAGGGAGCCCCATAGGACACCAGCCTCAGGGCATGCATATTGCAGGAGGCTCGTTCCTTGAATATTAAGTCGGTGCTGGACTGGCAGTCCTGACTGTTTCTGAATTTTTCACTGTCAAGGCCAGTGGCTGACTGAAGATGGGGGCTGGGAGGACAGAAAATCTGCATCCAGAAAGCCACACACACTTGCAAGTGTCACATGCAGCTGTATGGGCAGAGGCTTCCTCCCCAGTGGCTGTGCATGGTGCTATGTATGCAGTGGCGCTGCGTGTCTGAGCGTGAATATGTTCAGCCTTTCGGCAGGGCCTGAGGAGCACAGAAGTAAATTAGGTTTTACATGCCATTGCTTCTGAGCTGAACTGAGGGAAGAAAAGACTCTAGGAGACCACTGGATTTTACTCCCCCATTGCACAGGCAGGAAAGCTGAGGCCCAGAAAGGAGAAGATGCTTGACGTTACACCATGAGTCCTCGGAGGAGCGGGCCACAGTTTAGTGAATAGTGAGCACTGAAGAAGTGACACCATGCTGGGCAACAGCAGAGAAGGCCATGATCTAAGAAAAGGGGCTGGGAGAAGAGAAAGATAGCCGTGGACACATACAGCAAGTTTCAGGGTGACAGGGCTCCCTGCTGCCTTGCCGAAGGGTATCAGGCAAGACCTAGAGAAGGAAACACACCCTGAGCTTTGCAGACCTAATTGAACGCTCAGCAGATGGAGAAAGGGAAAGGGACTCCAGGAAGAGGCTGCCACATAAGCAAAGGCACAGAAGCATGAAACGGCTGGCAAGTCTGGGGAATTGAAAATGGTGCATTTCAGCTGGAAGGGAAGGATGGGCGGCAGAGATGAGGCTGTGAGGGAGGTGGGCTGTGACCCCTGTGGGTCTTGTGAGCCATGAAAGGGGTGCAGATCTTACTTTATTCCAAGGGCTATGGGGCAGCCACTGAAGCAGATTTTAATTTTAGAAGGACTTCTGTAGCTACCATGTGAAAAGTGAGTTCAATAAGCACATTCTGAGCAAGTACTTACTATGTGCCAGGTATCACGCTGTGCCCTGAGGATCCAGCTCTGAATGAGGCACACAGGTTTCAGCTCTGCACTGGAGATGTACACAGGCACGTGTAGCAGGTAGGAATCTTGGCACACAAACACAAGAACACTGTTTCTGTACTTTATAAGTCAATTCCGATCAGACTCACTGTATTCCCTTTCCTACGAACTGACACAAAATTCCATCTCTGCCATTACCAGGCCCCTCCTTCCTCCTTGATAGGCTTGTACAGTACCTAGGGGTCCCTTCTGTGCACCTAAGCATGGGGGAGGTGCCTTCTGTCGTCAGCCCCGCTGGCCACACACCCATGCTCCACTATCCTAGTCTATGTGGTTACTGGAGATTCAGTGACTCTGCTGCTATCTTGCTACTTTGGGAAACTGAAGCCAGTACACCAGAGCCTAGGCTCCAGCCTCCTCAAGTGCACTGCCACCTATCCCCCATCAGGGGAGGGCCACCCAGTTCTGTCCCCTGTGCAGCTACTTACCATATCTCCTTTCTCTGTCCTCCTCATCGCTGGGGAACACCTAGCACAGTTGCTTCCAGAAGGTTACTTTTTCAAAAGTCAGAACGCTATACCAGACTTCAAGCAGCTTTTGTGTTCAGCCCAGTGCAGTTCCCCGAGGCTGGGAAAATCAAAGGCCTTGGCTACCAGCTTGGAAGCGGGAGGAGGAAACACGGGAGCAAAGCAATTCGTGTCTCAAAAAGTTGCCCTGTCTCTAGAGTGATCGGGCAGTTAAAGATCCAGGCTGTGGCTGTTCCTCCAGGGCAAATGTGCACCAGGGGCCTCTGTGACCTCAGACGGGTACCTCTTTCATACCTGGGGGATGGGAAAGACCACCTAAGGAGAAGAGTTACTGCCAGAGGGAGCCCTGAAGGCAAAGATGGTAGGAACTCTGACCTCATGGAACACAGGAAAGGCCTTTGGAGTGATGCAAGGCTGGGTAGTGAAGACTCCTTGGTACTGAACTGCGGTTTGGAGGTTATCTGGACTGGGAAAAGCCACCGAAGTATTTCAGTCAAAAGAGTAACACAACCAGATTTGTGTTAGAAACACCAAGCTGTGAAGAACGGATAAAGAAGACAGCAAAATTGGAGGCAGAGAGAGCAGCTTACAGGTGCTTCGAGGACCAGTGGTCAGGAAGGAGAGAGGCTGGTTCCAGATGATCACATAGGAGCGGAGGGGGGCACACGTTAGGATGGCTCCCATTTTACCTGGGGCGCATCCCAGCGATGGAACACATTGGGCAGCACGGTGGTCTGTAGGCGCCAGAGAGACCCCTCTCCAGGGAGAGGGATTCCAGGGCTGGGCCCCACCCTACCTCTGCACTCCGCGATTCCTAAACTTCCCACTAGATGGTGCCGGGAGAACGGACGCCGCCTCCCACTCTCCGCCCCTCACCCCTAGAGGTCTGGGCCGCAGCAAACACAGCTTCCCGAACTTGCCACGACAACGTATGCGTCCAGCTGTCCCAACGCCCCACGACCGTGGCCTCTGCACTCAAGGCCATGTGTGCTTTCCCATACCCAAATATACACAGCTGTTTCTGGGCTTCCAAGACTGCCTGGCTCCTGCAGATGTGTCCTGAAGCTTCGACGCTTTCAGACACCGCGCCACTGTCGTCCTCTCACCCCTCAGCCCCGACAATCTCCTCCCCAACCCTACGCAGGGGAAAGGGTCTCTTTCCTCTCATGTCGATCCCACTCCCTTACAACTATAGTACAATTTTCTGGACTTTAGGACAGGATGTAGGGCTGGCCAGGGCTGGGCGGGGTCTTGTAGGAGGCGGAGCCTTTGTGGAGTCCTTAGAGGCACCCAGACCGTGGGTGTGGCCCGAGCGGCCCGGGGTGTGGTCGGTGGAGGGCGTGGTCAGGGCAAAGCTGGGGGCGTGGCCGGCGGCAGTTCTGGGTAGGGATCTGGCGAATCCCGCAGCTCCCAGGCCTTCCAACCCTAGCCAGTTCTGTCGCCCCTGCCGGGCTTTCCCTGGCCTCCGTCTCCAGGGCAGACACACTGACCGTCCGGAGGCTGCTGGCCCAACTTAACAGAGGTTGTTTCTTGGGGGACAGTGCCCAGATGTCTGGAAAAGCCAGGCCTTGGAGCAAAAGACTGACATCCCGGTCCCCAGTGCTTCGGTCCTTTTCTATTTCTAGGCGTACAGCTGGAGGACCTCGGGCTTGAGCCCCAGGAGAGAGGAGTTGCTCAGTTGTTCGAGCCCCCACTGCCGCCCCCCGCCTTCGCTGAAGCTTTGCTCTGGAGCCCAGAGCTGGTTCTAAAAATAGGCAGAGGCTCGGGACGCGCCCGTCTAGGAGTGGGTCAGGGAGCCTGCGTCAACCCAGCAGGAGCGCCTTCCCATCTCCCCCACGGGCGCTGGGGCCACCCTGATGGCCAGGCATCACTCAGTGCCTCTTGGCCAGACTCTATGCTCTTGGCCGAGCCGTGCTTGCCTTCCAGGCTGGGTGAGCAGTAGCAGCCACAGCCGGGAAGGATTAGGAGTTACTTGACCTGATTTATTTGGTTGTTTTTGTGTCTGGAGGTAGCGCTCCCTCCAGGCAGGACGGTCATGTCAGCACCTGCCCATCTCTACTGCCCGAGCTCACCAGGCTTCTGGGTGGAGACCTGGGCTCAGACAAAAAGTCCTGACTGGGATTTTAGAGATTCTGTAGCAAACACCCCCCACTGCACAGATCAGAAAACCGAGTTTGAAATGAGAAGGGGAATCAGCTCAGGACAATGTGTTGTGGTAGTCCTGGATTCAAAACTCAGCTCTCTTAGTGGTACCCTTGCTTGAACTCAAGGGCCTTTCCCTCTTATAAAGTGTTCTGGTGGAGACTGACACCCAGACATGGCCCATTCATCCATAAAAGGAGTAATTATACATACTTGGCATTGTCAGCATGACTACAATAACTTTTTTCAAGAAACAATGGTGGCATATTGGGAGTTGCACCTCATTCAGTCCCAGCTCAGCAAATTAGCTACCATCTCTGGCAGTTATTTTTCTCTCCTCCACAGTACAGAGGAGGATGGAGGACACCAGCACAGAGGGCTGGTGTGGTGGTCCCACTGACCTTCCTGGAGGGGCCTTGCTGAGGTAGGATGGGACACTTGGGTGTGTCTAGGATACATGGTGAACTGTGAGGCCTGAGGAAGGGAAGAAGAGTGGCATTTGGGCTTCACATAGGTCTGGCACTTCATACAATTCTCCAGCACGACGAGGGGGACATATTTGGGCCATTACAGGTTTAAGACTCTCAGAACTAGGGAATGGAAGAGACTCAAGAGTCCCCAAGTTGGGGACAGCCTTCCCCTCTTACTAATGGGCAGGGACACCCCCAAAGCCAAATGCAAGCCAAGGCTCTGGCCTTGAACCGAAGTCCCCAGTCCTAGGTTCTTCCTTTCAACTATTTAGCCACTGCCCTCTGTCTCATGGAAAGACAGCAGCATTAGGGCTTCTTTGGGTGGTCAAGGATCATGGATATCCCAGTTGGTTTTATTTCTTTATGTACTACTCACTTAGTTCACTCTGTAGAAAAAAACTATTATGCGTCAGAAGTGTCACTGACTTCTCTCCACACAGCAATTCCAGGATTTGAAGAATTTACAAGTCCAGTGTCAGAGGCTCTTGCATGCACAGGAAGAATCTGAAAGTCCTTGGCTGCTTCCACTCCCCCGTGCCCAATCTAGACACTCCTTGCTTGGCATCTCAGGGAAATCAGAAATGTAAACAGTGAAACAGGGGAGGCAAGGGGATATATTAGAGATGTGGATGGGTGTGAGATTCAGGCATGAGTCCTTAGAAATTAACAACCTTGTCAAATACTAATGTTAAGAATAGTTAACATCTTCGAGCATTTTCTATGGGCTTGGTTGGTAAAGCATTATCTCACAGAATCTTCAAAACAATGTTATATAGTTAGTGCTTATTATTATCATTCCTCATACAGATATGGAAATGATGGCTCAGAGAGGTGGAAGAATTGGCATCAGAGAACAAATTCAGGAAGTGGCAGGGCAAAGATCAGACTCTCTCTCTCTCTCTCTCTCTCTGTCTGACCCTCTGACCTTTAGTGCTATGTTCTACCTTGGTGAAGACACTGGGTCTGCACCCTAGATGTCCTCTTCCCCCATCCAACTCTTATATCCTGGCTGGCTGGCCAGACCTCTCCAGCCCAGCCTCGGGCACTGCTGAGAGGAGGTGGGGCTGAGCAGCAGCCAAAGTTTCTCTCCACACAGCAATTCCAGGATTTGAAGAATTTATGAGTCCAACTGTCTGAGGTTCTTGCATGCAAAGGAAGAATCTGGAAGTCCTTGGCCGTTCCCACTCCCCCGTGCCCAATCTAGACTCTCCTTTCTTTGCATCTCAGGGAAGGGATCTGTCCCCAGAAGGAGCTGGGCCTGCTATTCCATACTCATGGGCCAAGGATTTATAAAGCACCCAGACTCTGCTGTGGGTCCTGGGAGATACAGTAGCAGAAACAGAACCTTCTGTGCCTTGGGCTACCCCGAATGGGAAGGAAGGTGAAAGCAGTCTCGGAGCCACATGCATAGGGGGAGGGAGAAGGAAGAGAGCCAACAGACTGTGTGTACTGTGGTGGTGAGGTTACACACACTCATTGTGTGTCTGGAATAGCTGGCACTTATGTGAAAAATAGATAGGTTTTAGGTTACAGTTTGGGTACTTGATTTCTAAGAGGTTCCCCTATCTTTTTTTTTTTTTTTTTTTTTTTTTTTTTTTTT
>PVJA010006457.1:0-73238 GCA_004027025.1 Myocastor coypus
AAAAAAAAAAAAAAAAAAAAAAAAGAAAAACAAAACACAATGACTGGCCGGGCGTGGTGGCGCACGCCTATAATCCCAGCACTAGGGAGGCTGAGGCAGGAGGATCGGTGCGAGTTCAAGACCAGCCTGGGCTACGAAAGTAAGCTCAAGGCCAGCCTGAACTGCATAGCGAGACCCTGTCTCAAAAAGACAAAAAAAAAAAACAAAAAACACCACAATGACAACTGTGTGTGGAGCACAAATGTGATCCCAGCATTTTGAAGGCTGAGGCAGGAAGATTGCTTCAAGTTCAAGGCCAGTACAGGCTACAAAGTGAGTTGAAGGCCAGCCTGAACCCCACAGTGAGTCCTTGTTATCAAAAAGTAAAAACAAACAAACAAACAAAACCCCACAATGACAAAAACAGTAGTCAGGGCATTGGTGACACATGCATATAGTCTCAGCATTAGAACTGCCATACATTCAAGGCCAGCCTGAGCTAACAGCATGATTGTATTTTTTTTTTTTTTTTAAGTAGTAGTTATCATTTATTGAAGCCTTCCCTCTGCCAGGCAAAATGCACTGATTTAACCACAATACAAAAATCTGAGGTATTTTCTACGCTTATTTGCAACTTACAGGTGGAGAATTGTGCTTCAAGAACTATAAACTGAAATAGCTTATTCTAGGTATAGAAGGCTCTGGACTTCTGGAAGTTGGGAGAGAAACAGAGGTGCTCCTCTACTTTTATCCAAGGTGTTGACAGGCTTAACCTTCAAAAGCTGGTCCACCACAGTAAGAATCAAGATGAAGATCCACACAGGCAGAAGGAAGGGCAGTGGGGAAAGGAACCCACCAATGAGGAGGAAGCATTACTATCAATTCTTAACACCCCTGCCATATAAGTATCATAAACCTCACTCTATAGCTGAGGAAACTGAGGATCATTAAGTTACCTGCCCTACTCTAGTGCATGCTAGAGAAACTTCCTCAACTTCCAAAGTGACCCACCCCCCCCACAACCAGGGATTGAACTCAAGACCTTGCACTTGCCAGGCAGGCTCTTGTGCCACGGAGCTATCTCCCCAGCCCCTTAAAGTGGCGCTCTTGACCCTCCCCATATCCAGAGGTTCCTTTGGGCTCCCTCCCCTTCACAACCACTTCCATGGAGCATTCTCTCTCTCAGCCCAAACAGACAAAGATGGGGTTCCTCCATTTGGAAGTCAGTCATTCTCAGTCCTGGTCTTCACCCTGCAAATTTTTTAAGGGAGTGATTTGGGGAGCTGCTAAGCTGTGGGCCTTGGTGCATGCTTGGGCTGGCTCTAGCGGGCCTCTAACCCCACCTTAACAAGCAGACGCCAGTTGGATTCCCAACGCCAGTCTGGGCGAGGAGGAAGCCACAGCGGGACCAGCAGACTGGGGCAAAAGGAGGGGCAGGGAAGACACACTGGCGTTCCTATGCCCCCCAGAACTCGAGCTCCAGGGAATAAGGGTGGAGTAACTATATTGTTTCCTGAGGTGGGAGGCCGAGGCTGTAGCCCCAGGTGGGTGGCAGGCAGGAGTGAGAGTTTGCTGCAATCCTGTGCTTAATTTCGCGCACCCCAGGACTTCCGGACCTTGGTTTCTCAGGCTTCAGGGGAAGGCGCCAGGTGACGGGCTCCAGGAGAATAACCTGAGACAGGGCTAACAGGAGGGGGGCCGGGTGAGCCCGCTTCTGGGCTCCCAGACGTCCCTGGGAGAGATGGCGGCGAGTCTGCCGTTTGCTAAGGCGCCCTGGGACTTCGGAAGCCCAGGGGGAAGACGCAAAAGAAAACAAGTCGCAAAAATAACCTGAAAACCACTCACCACCTGGGCCCGGCTCGGGGAGAGGGACCAGGGTCTAAATCCCCCGGTGTGCGACCTCCGGGACAGCCTGGGTCGGGCCCCCTCTCCCTACCAGGAGGTACCTGAGTTCCTGGGTTCACACCTGGAAGTTAGAGGACACTCTCCCCGCTCCCCGCCCGCCGGTCTTTAGAGGACAAGGCAGGGTGGGGGTAGAGGGCTCCTGCGCGCCGCTGCAGCGGCTGAGAAGGGCCGTCCCAAGTCCCCGCGCCCACCCCTCGTCCCGCGGCGAGCTCTGGCCGCCCCTGCTAGCCGGGGCGGCGGGATGCGGAGGTGCCGCGGGTTGCCAAGTCTCTTCTCGCCACCTGCACCCACTGCCCGAGTGCCGCCCGCCCCTGAAGACCCCGAGCTCGGGCTCTACCCGAGCTCTGCCCTCTCGCAGGGCACGGGCAGCGCCAGCACGCCCTGACCCCGGGCGACCCCAACCCGGCGGGCGGGTCCCGGACGCTAGCGAGGTTCAGGCCCCGCCTCCCCGCCAACTTGGCCAGACTCCGGCGCTCCGGGAGGCCGCGCGCCGGGGCGCGACCCCGGCCCGGCCCGGCCTGGCCCGGCCCGGCGGACGCGCACACACTCACTGCGGTGCCGGCCGCCGCCCCCCCAGCTCTGCTTGGCCAGGCTGGGGCTCCGGATCAGCGCCCGCCCAGCAGACTTGAGCGCGTCCATGGCTTCTTCGGCCGCCGCCAAAACTCCGTCAGGAAAACTTTCAGCCCGGCCAGGCGGCGCGCGAACTGCGCGCTCCTCCCCTCCCCTCCGCTTCTGGCGCGCGCTCCGGGGCTACGTCCAGGGGCAGGGCGAAGCCAGTCGGGAACGCCCACGGCCACGCCCACCGCGGCTCGACCTCGCCCCGCCCCGCCCGGCCTTGCGCCCGGCCCACACGTGCTGGGTCGCCCTGCTTGTCCCGCAAAGACATTCCGTAGACCTAGATCCTGAAGCCCTAGACGACTCCCTCCCTCTTCTCAGTCCCCATAGCGGGCTGAGGGTCTCAAAGCTGCCGATACCCAGGGCGTGTGGGTGGTTAGGAGGAGAAAGCAAAAGTTAAAAGAACTTTGTTGGCAAGGGGCGATAGTACAACTGTGCGTCTTTTGTCAACTTCACTGCTCCACACAGCCGACAGGCTGCACTGGGGCACCTCCTCAGCAGGCACCGCCCGTACTAGGTGGTCTCAGAAACGGTGTGGCGGGTGTTGTTAGGCTCTAAGGTGTCGGAGGGAGGCCTTAGTCTCTGATAGATTTGCTCTGTGATCCCAGGCCAGGTCCTTCCCTCTCCAGGCTTTATTTTCATCTGCAAAGTGAAAGTTGTTCCTTATCTCAACTAATCCTGCCAGCCTTGCTGGGCCTTGTATGATAGACCTAACCCAGACCCTGCCCTGCTTCCGGAAAGGCACTCCCAGGGCAGCCTGGTTGCTAGACTTGTTAAGCACAGACTTTCTAACACCAGGGTTTTAGGATTCTGGACCAGGGAGATCACACACAGCAAGTTCCAACCACTATTCGGCCTGGGGGGTGCAACTCACCTCTGTAATTACTGCAAGGAGGGAGGCAGAGCTGTGCTAGCTCCAGCAGGACAGGGAGGTCTTGCTGACATTCCACTTTCTAAACCAAGTGTTTTCAGTTATTCTGTCCTTCACTACACCCAGCACCATTCGCTCCTTGGGTGGCTGTGTAGCCAGCTATAGATGGGAGCCACGAGGCACACAACAATGGCCATAGAGGACAAAGACAATGACAGGGGTCAGAAGCCAGCTGTCCTTGGTAGAGTGGTTGATCGTAAACTCATCTTTCTGAGCCTCATCTGTGACAATATCTCCTCTTCAGAGCTATCTATATGGATTTTGTTTTTTTACTTTTACCTTTTAGTGGTGATGTAGTTGAACCAGGCCTCCCCTGGGGATGCTAGACTACTGCTTTACCACTACACTATATCCCCAGCCCCACAGGGAGTAAATAACTGGAGTTAGAAGGGCTGGATTTTGTCAATGAGAATTCACCTTTAAAGATGGTTCCTTCAGGATATCTTCCTGGAGTACTGCCATGGATGGATTAGGGTTCAATCCCCAGGACACCCACAGTCCTGAGCACCCACATTCATTGAGCGTTGTGAGTATTGCACTCCCCTGCACCACCTCCATTAGACTTCAAGGGCAGATAGGTTTTTCTGATGAATTTCTGAATGTCAAATGCCTAGCAAGAGGTCCAAATGGTGTCAGAACATAGTCAATATCCCTTCCTTTCCCTCTGTCACTTCTGGGAGGTCACAAGGCTGAGTCCCTCCAGCTCTCCACCTCAGGACAGCTGGATCCTAGAACTGTAGAGACTCTCTGGAGTCTAGAGGACATGTGGTCACCAGGGCTGGCCCAGAGCAGCTGGCTGTGTCTGGCTAACAGGAGGCACCATATGGGCCCAGGATGCAGGCAGCCTGGGAAGGCTGTATGTGCCATGAAGACTGTCATCCAGCCTTGCATCCTCCCGGAGGTGACTTGCTGGGAGCTGTCAGCTGTGTGTCCCCTGCAGAGGGCAGCCTACTAGTGTCCCTTCTGCTGCTCCCAGAAACAGAAACAGAAGTCAGAGCTGCAAAGGGCTGCTTCTGTGCCCAAACCCTTATTTTACAGGCAAGGAGCCTGAGGCCCAGACAGGGGCAGGGACTTGCCCAAGGTCACACAGCAAGCCAGAACCAGAAGCCAGGTCTCCTACCTGGGATTTGTACAAGCACCATCATCAGGATGGTAACTTCTTTTCTATTTTTAAAACTTCTATCTCACTTTGCAAATGTTTCTCCAGTGATCATGCAGGGTAGGCATGCATGCTACCCCTGAGCTGCTTCTCTAGCTCCTGCTTTCTCTGCTCTGAACTCCAGGAGACCCCACTGAGAGAGATTGGGTGCCAGGGAGCAGGGTAGGTTCTTGGTCTTTCTCCAAGCTGCCACTGTGGCTTGCAGCGGGATGAAGACAGAAGCCCAGTTACAGGGCAGAAGCCTGGGCTCCATTAATGCTGTGTCCCTGCTTTACTAAGAAGAATTCCACCTGTTCGCCTGTCCCTAAAGTGGGAGTCATTGGTGGAGACAGCAGAGCCCAGCTCCCTTGCATCTCCACTCCATGGCCTTTACTTCATTTACATCCTGACAGCCTCAGTTTCCTGAAAAGTATATTAATGGGGCTAGGGAGATAGCTCCAAGGCACAAGTGCCTGCCTGGCAAGTGCAAGGTCATAAGTTCAAACCCCAACCCCATTAAAAGAAAGAAAGAAAGAAAGAAAGAAAGAAAGAAAGAAAGAAAGAAAAGAAAAGAAAAAATTATATTTAAAAAAAAAGCTTGTCAGGCATAGTGGTTCATGCCTGTAAACTCAGGAGGCTGAGGCAGGAAGGTCACCTCAGCATCACACCTTCAGGTGACTCAAGGCCAGCTTGGGCTATAGGGTAAGTTTAAAGCCAGCCTGAATTTCCTAGCAAGACCATATAAAATTATAAAACTGATGCAACAACTGAAGGTGTATTTCTCCTCAGAATCCATATCCTGCAATCCTAACCCCAAGGGGGTGGTGTTAGAAGAGAAATCTTTGGGAGCTGGTTATCATGAAAGCAGAAGAGAAGAGAAACCCCAAGAGATCCCCGGAGCCTTCCACCCCATGAGGCTCCAGACAGAAGACGGCATCCATGAGCCAGAGCAGCCACCCTCACCTCATGTGATCTGCCAGCTCCTTGGTCTTGTAGCCTCCAGAGCTGGTAGAAATAAATTGCCATGGTTTATAAGCCACCCTCTCAGGGCCAGGAATATAGCTCAGTGGCATAAGTGCCTGCCTGGCAAGCATAAGGTCCTGAGTTCTATCCCTAGTAACAAAAAATAAAAAATTAATAAATACAAGTATTTATTTTGTTGTAACAGACAGCATAGACAAAGACAATCAGCATTGTACTATCTTTTTTTCTTTTTTTTAACCAGGGGTTGAACTTGGAACTTTGTGCTTGCCAGGCCAGTGCTTATGCCCCTGAGCTACACCCCTGGCCCAGGATGGTACTATCTTAAGGACTGGGAAGTTAATGTTTGTGACACATGTAAAATGCCTAGGCTCAGGACATGCTCTGTAGGTTGCCTGTTTTAGGCATACCTCAGGTAATTCTGTTTGAACCTGGTTGATTCTTGTATTCAATCAATTTCATAAAATTGTCATTTGTATATTTCTTCTCATATTATTTTATAAAAATTAATGAAAAAAATGCAACATTTGGCCATCCTGTACTTAAATCATTGGACTGGCAAGTGGTTAATAAAGCTAAATTCACTTTCCCAACTCTTTTTTTTTTTTTTTTATGGCTGGCTCAGTCTGTCCTGTGGGAGGAGCTGGTACAGCATGTGGTGCCAGGGATCAAACCTGGGTTCCACCGGTTGCCTAAGCTTTCCTAAGCAGGCGCTTTAGACCACTGAGCCATCTCGCTGGCCCCCCTTTCCCAACTTGATGATCAACAAAAATGAAATGGTACCAGCTGAGGATATAGCTCAGCGGTATAAGTGCCTGCCTGGCAAGCACAAGATCTTGAGTTCATTCCCCAGTACCACAAGAAATTAATTAATTAATTAGTTAATTAATTAAAAAGTGGTTACAGAAAAATTAAATGTCATAACCCCCTGCTGGTATGCAGGGAAAAGTGACTAGAACAAGCTGGCCTGGTCTGAGTTGGGGCAGGTTTAGCTTCACTCCAGCGCCCTCAGGCATCCTGGGCTGGCAGGGTTGGGTTGCCCCGCCCTCCCCATCCCCCCCACCCCACCCCCGCAGTCAGAGACAGGCTCCTGTAGGGAGCCTGGGTCCTGGTGAGTGAGGAGCCCTAGGGACTACTGCGTACACTCAGCTGTAACCTTTTTCCACCTGCAGAATCTTCCTGGCCCATTCACCAAGCAGTCCAACCAGCTGTCTCTGAAGCCTTTTCTCCTCACACCCTTCCCATACTACTTCCTCTTTGAGAAACTTCCTCCCCTTTTCCAGCTGCCTCACCTTTGCGCAGAACATCTCATTGGCCTCCTCCTCAGGACTCACAGTCAGAGCTACCCACGCACCATGCTTCTCTCCCTAACAAACACACATCTGTCTGTATGTAACTGTCTGATTTTGGAGTTCCACATACTTAGGTTCTTCAAATCCACCATTCATATATGTGTCAACTTGACCCTCTCTTGAGCCTCCGTTTCCTCATCTAGATCATGCCTACCTTAGATGACTGTGTAAGGCTTCTGTGGGATCAGATGTGGGAGATGCTTGGCCCCATGCCTGGCATGAGGCAGGTGCTAGGTAAGTGGGTGCCCTGGTCACCCTTAATGTCATGATTATGGCAAAGTCATTTGACTCTTCTAGCACCAAGTGTGCCAGAGGCTTGGGGGCTGGGAGCTGCCACTCCCTGGGGCAGGGCCCCCTGGACACCGCTGGGGAGGTGCTCACTGCATATCCAAGGACTTCAGTTCTGTCCTCTGTTCTCAGTGTGGCTCGTGAGTTGGGGGACCCTGAACAGCTGAAGGAAGCCAGTGAGTTGGGCACCCCTGAAGGCACCCCTGAGGAGCATCCGGGCTCACCCATCCAGTCTGCCCTTCTTGGCGGCCCTGCCACTGTGTTCTCCCAGACAGGGTATCCACAGTGCGACCTGCGGGGAGAGCTGCTGAGCTAATGAAGAGTGACTAAGCACTGTATGATCCTCTGAGACAGACGGGTCGCCTGCCTCTTCCTGCTCTACCTGGCCTCATGCTTCTTGACACCATCTGGCCTGGAGGTCACAGACAGAGGCAGGCGGGGTGGTGCCACCAAGCACAGGCTGGCATCAGGAGACCTGGAGGCTGCCGCCTCTGCCACAGTATTGCAGTGGGTTGCCAGGCGAGGAAGCTTCCCTCTTCATTCGACTCTATTCCCCTTCCCACCTGCTAAATGGAGGCAGAGGAAAGACGAGCTTCCCAGGACTGCCAGAGGGGCTCTACTGAGGCCCCAAGTGTACCTGCCATGCTGATTGAGTCCAAGGTGGACAGTCCCAACCCAGGTCCTCCCTCTGACCCATGCCACCGATCACCAATAGTGTGACCTGGGCAGGCTACCTCCTTGTCTTCTGAGCACCCCACTTCTCTGGGGGGGGTTATTGAGGAGCACTTAGTGCTGACCAGGATGCAATGGAGACCCCAGGACAGCTCATCCCTGTCAAAATGAATATAGACAGTAAGAGCTCAGAACTCATAGAGAATTTGATAGAGTAATTTCATGTCTAATGAATCCGTAATAAAAAAATTAAAGTTTTTTTTTCTTTTTTTGCCATTTTCATTTTCTAGTAATTTATTTTCCTTGTATTCTACAAAAGTATTAGTCTGTGACAATCTTTATCCACAGATGATTTGAGAAGCACAACTTCAGAGGACTTCATAAATCAGACATGGGAACAATCTCACTGTATTTATGTAAGTCCAGGGCTGGATTTCCAAGACCTTTCAACTTGTACAAAGCCTACAGGATAAAGGCCACATCATTTAGCCTGGGTTTCTAGGCCCTTTTCACTAAAATCCCAACCCACTGTCTCATCTCTTCCCTCCCACCCTCCTGTTACGCCATCCCCCTCGAATTTCCTTCCAAATTCCTACATGCTCCTCGTCCTCCTCTTTCTCCTCCCCCTCCTCCTCCAGTCTTTGCCCAGGCTGCTTGTCCTCCCGGGACTGTCTTCCCCACTCTGCCTGGCAAACTCCTCTCCATTTCTCAAGGGCCCGTCAGGCATCACCCTCCTAGGAACCCTTGGCAAATGCCATGCCTGCATCTCCCACAAGCAAGGTTGGTTGATCTGTCCTCCCTGCCCTGCAATGTATGTGAACTGTAGGAGCACGGATTGCAGGGATAAGGCCATGGGCTCAGGAGTTGGGACACTGTGAGTTTCAGACTTGACTTAAAGTCAGATTTTACTGGTACATTTTATTTTATTTTTTGTCCTTTTGAGACAGGGTCTTGCTATGCAGTTTAGGCTGGTCTTGAGCTCACTTTTGTAGCCCAGGCTGGTCTAGAACTCACACCGATCCTCCTGCCTCAGCCTCCCAAGTGCTGGGATTACAGGTGTGTGCCACTGTGCCCCACCTGGACAGGTGACTTTATAATGTTGAGCCCCTTTTCCTCTATCAGTACAATGGGTCCACAGAGGCTGTGGGACAAGTTCCTGGCCCCAAAGGCACTTACACGTATAGGTCTTGTGAGCAGACTTTGGATTTATCACTTTGCACACTGCTCTTTTGTCTGTCTCTCTACATGAGAACAGGGAGACTTGAAAGGGTCTGATATGCCTGTATGTGTCCCCAGCCAACCTGAGGGTACCCAGGGATGTGCCTTGGCTGCGGGTCTCCGGCGGCTCCCTGCACTGGGTGCTAATGGCTGTACTCAGCACTCCATGGAGTACTGATCAACTTGATCTCTGGAAGAACTTCTACCACCCTGATGTATACAGATTTCCCTGATTTCCACCGTGTAAATAAATATGTTCACTGTGGCCAATGTTAAGTTACCAAAAGTTTAACAACATGGCCCCTGCACCCAGCTCCCACTCCCAGCTCCTGCACCTGGCTGCAGAAGCCCCTCTGTATTTGACTCTTCTGAAGAGAGCAGGCCTGGGCCCAAGGTGAAAGCCAGACAGTGTCCCATGCTCTTCCCCTCAGGAGCACATTGAGGGTCACCCAGGGAAGAGCCACAGGGTCAGCCAAGTGCCACCAGGAGACCCCACTCGTCTCCTCGGGCCTCCAGCCCCTATGGGTCCTGGGATGAAAGCTTCTGAAACCTGTCATTTGTCTGTCTCCTCCAGGGAAAGAAGCACACAGCTGGGGTAAGGGCCTGGCACTCCGTCCATCAGAGACTCTTGCAATCTTGGGTAGGGGAGCTACCCTTGCAGACAGCAGGGGACAGACAGCTCATCGAGCTAAACCTGGCCCAAGCATCCCTAGGTCACCGTGAGAATCAGGGAGAGCATGTCACACCTGTTCTAACACCTTTCCCCCTGCCCTCTCCTTTCCATACTCAGAAAGCCCCACAGTTGGCACCTTCTGCTCTGCCGCCACTGACCTAGAAGTCTCTGTCACTTTACCTTCAGGTTTCTGTTTTGAAAGTGAACCCGGGCTGGGGGTATAGCTCAGCAGCGTAGCTCCGGCCTCGTAAGTGCAGGGTCCTGAGTTCAATTCCCCGTACAAACAAATAACAACAACCACAACAAAAAGCAAAATGAAAGTGAACACAAGCAACGGGACAGTGGTTCACAGCAAGGAGTGGAGCCTCAACTCCAGTGTGTTCTAGCTGAACCACCTGCCCCCCTGACTGGGAGCATGGTGGGCCCCTTAGTCTCTCCTCTGTCTCCATTCAACAACTGTGGCTGTTTGTCATGTCGGGCAGGGGCATCACTCCCATGGCATCCTGCACAGGGTCACGGTCAGGATCAGACAACAGGAAGGATTAAAGGGAGGGATGCCAAGGTAGGGGCAGGGAACTCATGGGAAAGAGGTGCCACCGGCCTTGAATTCTACAGACTCCACCTACTTCCGTGGTGACCAGAATAGGGCCATGCTAGGGTGGAAAGGGTTTGGCAGCTCCAGAGAATGGGTGCATCCACTGCCCTGTGTGTCTGGTGTGTGGGCTCCTGGAGTCTTTTTTTTTTTTTTTTTTTTTGTCTTTTTGAGACAGGGTCTCGCTATACAGTTCAGGCTGGCCTTGAGCTCACTTTTGTAGCCCAGGCTGGTCTCGAACTTGCACCAATCTTCCTACCTCAGCCTCCCAAGTGCTGGGATTACAGGTGTGCGCTCCTGGAGTCTAAAAGCATCTTTCCCCCACAGGACTGGCTTCCTAGGAGTCCCCTCGCCTGTCTCCTCAGACTCCTTTTGCAGGCTGCCTCTATTTGTCTTTCTGGGCAGCTTGAAGTACCCTCAGGGATGAGCCATGAAATACAAATTGTATGATTTCGCATTCGAGTTAAATGCACTGATATTTGCATTTAAAACTGGCAACACAAATATAAAGAGGAATGGCGACACTCATGCTAAATTATTAAATTTAAATTTTTAATTTTTCTTTCCTTAGAGCAACACTGATAGCAAATAAAAAACGTAGCAATAAGTCAAGAGAGAAGGTGCAGAAGGTACGGAATAAACCTACTTGCGCGCCTCCGCTGGAACGGCTCTGCTCTAGGAACAGGGCCCTAGGTCTTCATTTTGCCCTGGGCTCTGAAAATCCTGGAATGATCTCATCTCCCTCAGGTCAGTTGTCCTCCTGTTGTGAAGAGTTTTGCTATTGTTTAGTTTCCTAGACAGGGTCTATGTTCCACAACAGCTTCAAGAGCACTTAGTTGCCCAGGCTGGCCTTGAACTCACAACCTTCCTACCTCAACCTTGAGAATGCACAAGGCCCAACTTATTGTTTGTTTTGTTTTGTTTTATTTTTTTATTTTATTTTAGGGAAGGGTCTACATGGTGTTCAGGGTCTCTCTACTAGATCAGACTCGCAGCGATCCACCTGTTTACAGCCTCCTGAGAACTGGGATCATAGACTGGTTCCACCATACCCAGTCTCACTTACCGTCTCAGCGTGCCCAGGGGATCAAACTCCCAGCCCCTGTGCCTGCTTGCAGGTGCTCTAATCCCATCCTCAGCTACTTAAGAAGTTGAAGCCAAAGGATGGAAAGAGAGAGTCCGGGGCAATTTAGGTAGAATCAGCTGGGCATGGTAGCACATGCTTGTAATCCTAGCATTTGGGAGGCTGAGGCAGGAGGATGCTTGTGAGAGTTCAATAATAGCTTGGGCTGGGCCGGTGAGATGGTTCTAAAGCACCTGCTTAGGAAAGCTTAGGCAACCGCAGGGACCAAGGTTCAATCCCCGGCACTACATGCTGTGCCAGCCCCACCCTCTGGGCAGGCTGAGCCAGCCATAATAATAACAATAAAAAAACCTTAACAGCCTGAGCTACAAAGTGAGCTCATGGCCAGACTGAACTGCATAGGTAGATACTCTCTCAAAAAGACACACACACACACACACACACACACACACATGCATGCATGAACGCAAACACACATGCACGCACACATGCACACACATTTAGCAAGAACCTGTCTCAATGTAAAAATGAGCTGGGTTGAGCTGGGTTGTAGTTCAGGCCTCCTCAAGTTTAATCCCCAGCACATAAAAACAAGTAAGTACCATCTGGGTAAATGAATTATCCTTTGTGACAGTTGTGCCTGTCCCTACTGGAATAGAGGATGGGGGTCTCCTCTGTTTAGTCCATGGAGTTGTCTAAGGCTTGCACATACACTCAACCAGCATTCAGGGGACACTGAATGAATGGGCATTGTCTGGGAACCCTTCCGGCCACACTAGCAGTCTGGGCCTCAGATCCTGCCCTTGTTCATCTTGTCCTGTAGCAGAGAATGTCCCCCTCATACCCAGTGTGCTTTAGGTTGTGAGTTGCCCAGGTAGCAGTTCCTGTGGCAGAGCCCACCTCTCCTGTCTCCTAGAAACAGCTGGTCACTGGGATGCATAGCTGGTCACCATGATGCACACGGTATAAACCAATCCCCCATGGACAAGCCCTTCTGCCTCTGCACTTCCTGCTCGCTTGTCCAATGTCAGCCCTCGACCACAGAGACCAGGGCGCCTGATAGTTTCGGAATGATCCTAATCAGTGCTTGTCATGTAAATAAATCTGCTTCCAAGTCCTGGGTGTCATTTCAGTGTTTCTGCTTGCTGTTGCAGTCCATTCAGCAGACGTTTCGTGGCAGGAGTTTGGGGCTCTGGCATCCCTTTCCAGTGACTAAGCGTTCCCACTTCCTGCCAGCCCCAGGCCTGTATGAATGACAGCTGTCTGGCAGGCTGTGAGGTATGCAGGACCAGGCCCAGCAGGCCTGCACCCCTTGTCCAGGTTCCTTAGGTCATTTCCATCCATTGTCTTGAGCTTCTTGAGTTAGTCTTTCCACCTGGGGAAGGTTCCCTTGCAGATTTCCCCATCCGTTTCCAGCTTCAAATCCTTCCTGGCTCCAAATCCTGGCCTAGGGCTTCCTTGGCTCTTCTGCCTCTGATAACCCACCAGAGTGACCTTGCACAAGCCAGCCTTTCTCCTCAGGACAGTCTCTTATAAAGCAAGGGCCTCTTTGTGTGTGGGGGTGGGGGGGTGGGGGACTTTACCCTGCTTCCCTCCCTGGGAAGGGGCCCAATCCTTTAGAGGAAGAATGCCAGATAGAGCGGAAGTAGCTTCTCTTGCAGTTGAGTTACTTACTATCTGCAGTGTACCCGGGTGTCCCATGACTCTGTCCCTCCCTTTACTTGCACAAGATCTAGCTTTCATTGCAGCTGCAGCCACCAAGTGGGCCACCCTTCACTGTTCAAGTGTGGGATGGACAAAGCTCACAGCCTGACGGTAGCCTGGTCTCTGCTGCCCCCATGGAAGCTGGGCCTGGTGACGTATGCCTGTGATCCCAGCATTCGGGGAGGCTCAGACAGAAGATCACAAATTTACCAGTCTGGGCAACAGAGATTTAGTGAAACAACTTTATCTCAAAATAAAAAAATAAAAAGGGTGGAGCTCAATACAAAAACCTTGGGTTCACACCTCAGGACTGAAGGGGGAAAAAAATAAAATGTCCAGGCTCAGGCTCTTTCTGTGGCATGACCCAAGATTGTAAAACTTCACTGTCATCTCTGTGAGTTGTCACCAAGTCTGGGATCAGCCAGCAAAGAAAGAATTTAATCACTTCTGTTTGCCATACTGAGGCAAGGGTGTGGTCCTTCGGCCAAGTCTGCAGAGAAGGCAGGGCTGTCAGGTGTAACTTGGAAGGAGGAGCCGCAGTGCCCACAACACCCAGCCTCTGCCTCCCTCTCCTTTGCCCTATCCCAGCAGCGAGCCTGGGTTGTTAAAACCCATGTTCCCAGCTTTTGTGGTACAGAAGCAAGAAAATGGGTGGAGGAGAGTTTAAAGAGTAATAGACATCAATAACAGGTGGAATTATTTTTAAGTAACTTTGCTTAATGGCCCGTGTCTTTGAAGTGCCCTGCCCACATGGTGCCAGGGGCCCTGAGGTCTGTGGGTCACTCATGCTTTACCAGACCTGGCACTAAGGCTGAGGTCACCCAGATACAGACTCCGCCCTCCAGGAATAGAATGTGGCAGAGGATGAAATAGGATGAGAGGTCAAGACCAGCTCTCCAGAGGCACCAGAGAAGGAAGGACTGGGGGTGGGATGGGCGCGGCAGATAAGGAGGGCAGAAAACCAGCTTGGGGCCGCAACCCTGTGTGACTGCAGCTTCACGGGAAGCTGGCACAGGAGGATTACATGTTCCAGCTGAGTTTGGGTAATCCAGTAAGACTTTGTCCCAAAATAAAAAGGGCTTTGATGTAAGGTGGTGTAAATATCCTGGGTTCAATCCCAGTACTGGCTGGTAGGTAGGCAGGCAGGCAGATAGACAGACAGAGAAAGAAAACCCTGAGCAAGCAGAAGGGCAAAGAAGGGAAGCTATACTCTAGGTGCAGCTTGGCCTGTGGGCATCAACAGTTCCCTAGTATAATTTATTTACTTTTTTGCTACCTGCAGGTGGACTCAGGACCTCTTGCTTACCAGGTAGGCATTGTGCCGCTGAGCTGTATCCCCAGCCCTCTCCCTAACCCATTGTACTAGGTAAGTACAGGGAAGGGCGGTAACCACAGGAGCAAGCAGAGCACAGTGGTGTCCTCTTAATTCCAGTTTCTAGGGAGGCCGAGACAGGAAGATTGCAAGTCTGACATGAGCCTGGGTAATAGAATGAAGCCCAGTCTCAAAAAACAAACAAAGCCAAGAACCTTGAGGGCCGGGGATATAGCTCAATGGCATAGCACCTGCCTGGCAAGCACAGGGTCTTGGGTTCAATTTCCAATTAAACAAACAAACAAACAAACAAAAAACAACTTGAATCGTATGTGTCCAATTGCTATGTGTCCCATGGCCAATCCCCACGTATCTCTTCCTGATCCCACCAAGTCCACAGGACGCCAACAACACATAGGATAACCTTGTCAGTTTTGAAAGGTTTCTCACCAGTGCACAAGCTACAAGAAGATGTCCCGTCTGCTGTACTCAGACACACAGCACAGGAACAGGCGGGGTGTTGGGCACTTTTTCCTCCTGGCTTCTTTCCTTGTGCAGTGCACGAGCCACACAACTGTTTAGGCAGCAGTCTTGCCAGCCGGCCTCCCTGGTACATGGTACCATACCAAAGTGGGGCGACCATGGATCAGAAGCCAAATAACCCCCAGAACACCCATCCAAGCAACACAATGTTTCTTCTTTCCCCTGGGTTCTGCAACACCGCTGGAACAAGTGTGAGGCCAGGGGCACAAAAGTTAGGGTGGCGCTCACTCTCAGGGGTTCACCAGGAAGGAAAGCGATGGCCTCTGGAAATGCTGTGCCCAGGCACCTTATTGGCTGTACCCTGGCCCTGTCTGTTCTACAAGATGCCAACAGATAGAGGTGGCGGTGGTGGTGGGTTAAGGGAAAGTGCCAGCCTCAGAGAGTGAGACAGTCGGGAGTCACAGGGTGGTGCTAGAAAGGGAAACTCAGGGGAAACCGGAGTGGGACAACTGGGTTCCCAGGAGCTTCAGCTTCATCTGGACCCTCTGGGAGAGGGGAGGAGGAAGGAGCAGGCCATCTGCTCCTTGTCTTTGATCTGGGAGGTTTGCAGGAAGCTGTGGTGGGGAAGAGGATGGGGGAAGAGGAGGTGCATGTGTGGACACAGGGCCAGCAGCACCAGGGTGGCTGGTTGTGCTCATTCACTGGCCTCGCCTTTTGCTCTGGGCCACCAGCCGCCTTCCCCAGAGCTTCCTGGGAGACCCGACACCCAGATCTTTTGAGAGTCAGGGTTTACCTGTCAAGGCTAGGAGAAAACCAGGCCTGACTTGAGCCAAATCCCAGATCTGGGAAACTCCAGCCATGCTTCCCAAAATTCAGATGGTCACAGCCCAGTTGCTTTTGTTTTTGCCTGTCCTGACAGCTGTTCAATTGCTTTTGTTGCTCTTAAAATTAACTTGTTTTTACTTAAATGATTTATTTTTCAAAGGAAACCATGTAGACAAAAAACAGTGAAAGAGTATGATTGCCACAAACAGATGCTAAGCGATCACCAAACGTGATGTAAACGAAGCCACGTGACTGAGGTTTCGTGGAACCCTGTGGCTTCTGAATCTGAGCGTCAGCCTCCTTGTGCAAAGGGGAGGTAGGCGGAGGCCAGAACGGGACTTGGGATGGGTGGCTCCCACCAGAGACTCTACTTTCTCTTCAGAAATAGAATAATTTTTTTTCTATGAATGTGACCTTGGTTCCCACCTACCCCTTCTCATGAATATGGCCCTCTGTGAAAAATGGCACCAGGGGAGTTCTGAGTGTAGTCAGCAAGAGGTACCTCAGTGGCTAGGGAGGGGGTCTCTGGCTCTGGGGATGGCCTGAGCCTGGGCTGCTCCCTCGTCTCAGCCTTTCTGCTCTGGCCTCAGATGAGTCTCCTCCTGGAGGGTCAGTGAGCCTGTGACATGCTGTGGCCCTGACACCCTAAGGGCTCCTGAGGCCTTTCCATTGAGGGACTCATGGCACAACACCCATGTCCTCTGCAGTTTGTGGTGGAAACAGGAACCACAGGAGGCCCTGGCCCTGATCACAAGTTTAGTGAGGGTAACAGGATGCGCAGCTTCCTGAGAAGGCAGAGTGAGGCTTCTGAGTAGGACAGCGGCCCTGGAGTGGGGCGGGAAAGAGCTGGGCCTACTGGGTAGGGGTGAGGCTGACAGCAGCAGAGACAGAGCTGACTGAGCCAGGCCACAAGGAGTATCCTGGGGAGGGATCATTCATGTTGTTCCTAGAGAAAGAGAAGGGTGCCATGCCGCAGTGGGCCAGTGTCGACTCAGCGGTCCTCAGCATGCCACTGTGGATACCTCTGTTCTGGACACGTAAAAGCCTGGGTGGTGCCAAGAGGAGCTCCATAGCCAAAGTGTAGGCCATGCCCCAACCTGCTGCAGATAAAAAGGGACACCTTGTCCTGATTCTGCTCCAGCCAGCCAGCACAGCAAGGACGACCTGGGATTCTCCATAGCTCCCCACCTCACTGCTGGTGACAGAGGGGGATGCTCCCGCCTACATACAACACTGTGTGTTATGGCTTATGTCTAGTTGTCCCCCCAAAGCCTCATGGAGTCACTGGGCGGGGACTTCTAGAGTTTGAGACTTGATCCATGATCCCTGGGATTATAGATTTTAGTACTGATGGGATTATGGGTGGAAGTACTTCTGGGATTATGGGTGTAGCCTAGGGCGGGAGCTAAGGTGGAGAGCCTGAATATAATATAAAGAGAGACAGAGAGACAGACTGGAGCTCGAGCTGGTGCTGCTGCTCTGCTGCCCTGTTTGGTTGGCTACCTCTGCCGCCATTTTGTTGCTGTTCCCCCGCCATGAACTGGATGCTCTCCACCCTGCTCCACTCAGCCTTGGGCCAGCCGAATATGGACTGAAACCGCTACAAACTGTGAGCTAAATAAACTTTTCCTTCCTTCATTTTGAGTGTCAGGTATTTGTCCCAGCAACGAGCAAAAAGTAACTAAGACACTGTGTAACATGCACATACACACAATACACACACATATAAACATACAGCACATATGTACCATGCATGTATGCATAGCACATATGATGCAAATACAACTAACCACATATAATATGAAAAATCCACTGCATTCCTTAGTCCCTCTGCCCAAGCTCAGGGTGCTTAGCAAGAACAGAAGGGGCCATCCTGCCCCTTTGCCTGTAGGCCTTGTCCTCAGAGGAACTTTTTTGAGCCCCCGGAAAGGTCAGGACCACCTCACAAGGCTCCCTGTATGCCAGCCACTGTGGCTGCGAAAGCTGTAATGGAAACTTTTTTTTTTTTTTTTTGTCTTTTTGAGACAGGGTCTCACTATGCAGTTCAGGCTGGTCCTGAGCTCACTTTTGTAGCCCAGGCTTGTCTCGAACTCACACCGATCCTCCTGCCTCAGCCTCCCGAGTGCTGGGATTACAGGCGTGCGCCACCACGCCCGGCTCATGTAATGGAAACTTTTTTAAAAAATGTATTTAGTACAAGGTCTGCAGGATCTCACTACACAGATCGGACTCATAGTGATCCTCCTGTTTTTGGCCTCTGAATCCCTGGGATTGTAGGCACACAGCACTACACCCAGTCTCAGTTACTTTCTTAGTGCATCCTGGGGACAGGACCGGCACAGCATGCCAGGGATCAAACCCCGAGCCCTGCACCTGTGTAATGGGAACTTGAAGGGGGACAACCGGACAATGCTATCCCCCGTCTTCAGACTGCATATTTGCTCAGTCAATGTGTGGTACAGGAGCTGACATATAGTAGGTGCTCAAGACATGCAAGTCCTGTGAAGAGGGGAGGGGTCAGTGTGTAAGGCTATGGGCCTAGCCAGAGCAGTGTCTCCCAGAAAGGTGACTTGGGGGACCCCATTCTGTGGCTGACAGGAAGTGAGCCACAGCCACCTGGAGAAGGGCCCTGGGAGGGAGAGGTACTTACAAGGGGTTCAGGCTGTGGTAACAACTGTCTCCCACGACTAAAACAAAGATGAAAATGGGAAGTGGAGGGGGGAGCTGGGACCATGCCCACTAGATTTCAAGCTCCAGTACACACCCTCACACCCCAGCCTAATGATCCGCCTGGACCCAGGGCCTCAGAAAGAGCCAAAGCTTTCTTGGGCAGCCTGAACTCAGGCTTATCCTCCTCCATGCTCCAGAAAGGAGAGTCTTGGGGCAACTGTGAGGATCCTGGGGTCCAGCTTGGCTGGCACCCCACTGTTGACACTGGGCAAGACCTCCTCCAGACCTGACTGTGCTCACTGCTCACTGGAGAGGCCTGTAGGAAGTGTCCCACAGGGTCTTGGGGAGAGCAGGCCATGGGCCTAGGAAGTGCAAAGAGGGAAGAGGTCCTGCTCAGGTCCCCCAGATCCCTCAGGTCCACTACACACAAGACACACAGCTCCTTGAGTGGCAGTGGGAATGTAGGGTTGTGCACTGAATGCCTGCCTGGAGCTGGGGCTACAGAGGAGAATAAAAACAGCTGGGCCAGGGCTGAGGAGATAGCTCAGTGGTCTAAGCACTGCACGGCCCTGGCAAGCATAAGGACCAAGGTTCGATCCCTGGCACCACATGCTGTGCCATCCTCCTGAGGAGCTGGCCACAGAAACTGGGCATGGTGCCACATGCCTTAGGCAAGCACGAGGACTTGGGTTCGATTCCCGGCATCCCATGCTGCGCAGGCTCTGCCTCCGGGCTCACTGATGTGGCCACTGAGACTGAGCGTGGTGGTGCATGCCTGTAATCCCAGCAGTGGGGAGCCTGAAAACAGGAAGATCACTATGAGTCCAAGCTGCATAGTGAGACCCTGTACCAAATACATTTTTTTAAAAAAGAAAAAGATCCAACTCCGTACTCTCTATTGTGTTTTTCATTTCTATTTTATATATTTATATTTTGTATTTCTTACATAGGAGAAACCATGTGATAGTTAAGCATTTGTGTCAGCACTCTCACCCACTGAGTCTAGTTTGTCCTTTTTTATGGCACAGTCATACTCCACAATATATCAATGTCACAGTTTCTTTTATCCATTCATCTATGGAGAGCCCAGGAGCTCTTAGAAGCCTAGAATAGAGAAGCACTGAATCACCAGTGGGTCCTGACCCCACAGTGAAAATGAATGGAGTGACGAAATGTAGCCATGGAGTGGAAGAGTCAGTGATAACTTGAATGAGGTGAGCCAGGCCTGGTGGCGTATGCCTGCACTGGGGAGGCTGAGGCAGGAAGATCATTGGGAGTTCAAGACCAACCTGGGCTACAAAGTGAGCTCAAGGCCAGCCTGACCTGCATAGTGAGAACCTATCTCAAAGAAACAAAACAAAACAAAACAAAACAAAAAAAAGTGAAACAAGCTTGGCAGGTTGGCAGGGTGGCATAGGCCTATAATCTGAGCTACCGAGAATGCTGAGGCTGGGGGGTCACAAGTTTGACCTCAGTCTGGGCAACTTGGAGAGACCCTGTGGTACATAGTGCCTGCTTTTCCTGTGTGAGGCCTTGGGTTCCATTCCTAGTACCAAAGACAACAAAAAGCTGCTTTTCAGAGACAACTCTGACATCCTCTGTGTCCTGAACTGTTTGTCCTGCTGTGATGTTTGAGGCCATTATTAAAAATGCCTAGATCCCCATGAAGCCCTGCTATATCCTGGTTCCCCAGGAGGTTTGGGTGGGACGGGGTGGATGGGTTTCATGGGGTATGAACCAGGAGTTCTGATCGGAGAATTAGTGTCAGGCTCATGTGTGCGTTGGCTCCTGATTGTCAGCAGCTCACTCAGGCGCACACACCCTGGATGAAACAGCAGCACCAGTGATGTCAGCGAACCTCGGGCAGGACTCCAGGGCCATCACCATGCTCGTGTGTATGTCTCACTACCTGGCACAAACTGGTGTCTTAGTTATTCTTCTCTCGTTGCTGGGACAAATACCTGACACTCAAAATAAGGGAAGGAAAGTTTTATTTAGCTCACAGTTACTGGAGGTTTTAGTCCATATTCAGCTGGCTCAAGACAGAGAGGCACATGGCAGAGGGCAACCTTTCATGGCGGTGGCTAAGAGCAAGAATGGAGGGAGAGCTAGCAGCAGCTCAAGCAGCCAACTTCTCTTCCTACCTTACACTGAAATGCAAATCACCTGCCCCAGGGGAGGGGCAGCACCCATTCCCATAATAATCAATCACAAATTCCAGAAGCCACTCCATGACTGCATGAGGCTTTGGGAGGACACCTACACACAAACCATAACAACCAGTGTGTCTGGGACACAACATTCAGGCCCTCCTTCCATGTCACAAGCCCCAGTAGCTAGCCACGTGAAGCAGCCAGTCCTCATGGTCTACGCAGAGCATAATCATGTTTATAGAAAATGTCCAAGCTTTAGTCCATGAGAAAGCTCAGGGGACCAAAGCACCTGCTTAGGGAAGCTTAGGCAAGCACAGGGACCCTGTGCCAGTGCCATCCCCAGGGTGCACCAAGACAGTGACTGAGGCTGGGCGTGGTGGCATACACCTGTAATCCCAGCACAGGGGAGACTGAAAGCAGGAGGAAGACCATGAGTCCAAGCTGTGTAGCGAGACCCTGCAACAACCATATACATTAAAAAAAAAAAAGGAAAAAGCGCCCAAAATTGGTAAGTCTATAGAGACAGCGAGTCAGCTAGTGCTTGCCAGGGGCAGGCAGACAATGGGGAAGGAGGGAATTGAGAGTGGCTGCCACAGATTTTGCGGTTTCCACTTGGAGTGATGAGGATGTTCAATAATTAGAAAGGGAGGGATGTTTCCATCACGCTGTCACTATATAAAAGCCTCTTCAAAATAGTGATGTTTATGTTACATGGATTAAATCTCAGTGGTAAAAAGACACATGAAAAATCCACGATGAGTGATGCTTCTCTCCCGCAACAGAGAGGCCCTGCCCACCTCAGCCCCCACCCTAGCGCCCGAGGTCTTCATGCTGCCGGTTCTTTTTTCAGGACAGGTCTGTTTACCCTGGTAGAGGGTCCTGCCCAGGGCGTGATGAGGTCCACCTGTTTTCTTTCTTTCTTTTCTTTCTTTCTTTCTTTCTTTCTTTCTTTCTTTCTTTCTTTCTTTCTTTCTTTCTTTCTTTCTTTCTTTCTTTTTCTTTTGTCTTTCTTATTTATTTATTTGGTACGTCTCACTATGCAGCTTAGACTCATAGTGACCCTCTTAGCCTCCTCAGCACTGGGGTTACAGGCATGCGCCACCATGCTCGGTCTCATTGGCCACATCAGTGAGCCCAGGGGCAGGGCTGGAATGACATGTGGTGCCGGGGATCGAACCCCAGTCCTTGCGCTTGTCTAAGCAGGTGCTTAGTCTGCTGAGCTATCTTGCTGGCCCATAGGGAGATAGATCTTTTTTCAAATGGGAAGGGGATCAAAAAATGCAGAAGGGGGAAAATGCTGCAAGGGACACAGAAAGCGAGCTGGCAAGAGGCCTTTGCTCCCAGCCTCTGGGTGGTGGGGCCGCTGGGTATTGGTGGGGCTGGTCCTTCCCAGGTGAGGCTCTCCTCGGGTCGCCAGAGCTCAGTGCACAGGAGCTGACCACTGCTTGCATACGTGCATACACAGCTCAGGAGTATTTTTAAAACAGTTTGTTCTGTGCCAAGTTGAATAAAACCTCAGATCAAGCTGTGCAGTTTGAGTTTCCAAAAGATCGGCATGTACATTTTGGGAGCTAATTTTCATGAAAGAAAACAAAAATCTGTCTACTTCGGGGCTAAAACTCTGCCTACCTTCCTCGGTGGTAGCCCCGTGCATGAGATCAGTTTGAGATGCCCGCACATACCTTGAGGAGAGCCAGTTCATGATCAGAGCCCACAACAATATTTGCCTATTTTTTGAGGCAAGATCTCACTGTGTAGACCAGGCCGAGCAGAGTTTGATCTTGGGATCCTCCAGCCTTAGCCTTCTGAGTGCTAGGATTGCTGGCATTTGCCACCATGCCTGACTAAAATAAGTATTTATCTAGAATTTTCCAGGTTTACACAGTGGCAGTATCATAGCTAATGAAGCTTATCTGAGGCACAATTATTGTTAATTGGAAGGGATTTTGGTTTTGTTTTGTTACAGGACTGGGGTTCGAACTCATGACCTTGCACTTGCCAAGCAGGCATTTGTGGCATAGGTCTATCTCCCCAGCCCCCTGGAAGGAATTTTCTAGACTCTACTTGGGTGCTTTTCATGTTCACCTAACATCCAAAGGGAGGGGTATTAAACCATCCTTATTTTCTAGATGAGGAAATGGAGACCCAGAGAAAGTAAAGGTTTCCCAAGACCCCACAACAGAAAGGAAGAGTCTGAGCTGAACCCAGGGACGACTGTCTCTTGTGTTCACTCTCATTTTGATCTATAAAGTCATCTTGGGCACCGGGCCTGACTCCTTTGGTACATATGTCTTGTACTGGAGTGTGCAGCCAGACCTGGGTCTGGCAGACAGCCCAGGATTAAGAGTCAGGAGTCTCAGGTTCAAGTTTCCAATCTAGCTTTAACTTATGCCATGGCATAGGGCAAATTCCTCTGCTCTGAGGGACACAACTGTGGAATGGGACATTTGGACTCCAGCAGTGCTGCCCACCTGGGTCACCTAATACATTGGTCAAAAATGAACATCCCTGGGCTCTGCCTCCAGTGCATTAGGCCTGAGAGCCGGGACTTCATGGATGCTCCTCACCTAAAGCCAGCGTTGGGTTTCTCGCCCCTTGGAGCCTTCTGGAAGCTGGGCCTATATGTGTGCAGAGAGGCAGAAAAGAGCAGCCAAGCAACCTTGCCAGCAAGTCTGAATCCAAGGCCAAAGAAAATAGCCTCTGAGAGGTGAACTCTGGAAGAGTCTTGAGGAAGAGGAAGTTGGGTTAGAGTGTGGAAGTTGGGGAAGCAGAAGCTAATGCAGCTTGGGTTTATTTTCATGGCTTCATGTTCTTCTTGAAAGAAAATGGCATTTCCAGGAACTATGGTTCTTGGTCTCTGTGCAATAGGGGAGGAGTGGGGCTCAAGATTGGGTTCTGACCACCACACTGGGCAGATGCAATGCAATTCCAGACTTTGCCCTTCTGTGGTGAACTTGGAGTGTGATGATGGTGGCACTCGCGGGTGGACAGAACCTGGGTTCCCGTGGCTGCATGGAGCAGCTTTCAGGGCAAGAGAACAATAAACGTAGCTGCGTCAGGTGCCTGTGACTCTAAGTTGCTGAGCTGGCTCTCCAGTGGTTACACTTGGACACATGTGTCTTAGTTATTTAACTCGTTGCCAAGACTAAAATACCCATAGCTTCTGTCCATAATTTGCTGGCTCCAAGGCAGTGTGGCACGTGGCAGAGGGGCAACCATTCGTGGCAGTGGAAGACAGCAAAAGCAACAAGGCAAGAGAGACGAGCCTCTTTCTGTCCTTTATATTGTTTCTAGTCTATAGGGATTAGGGTGGTGCCCGTCCACTCAGTGAACCGATGCACCGATCACCTACCCTGAAGCCCAGAACCCTCAATCCTGGCATTGATCATATGCTCTAGATTCAGCCACCACTAAAAGAGCCCTGTCTGAAAGGCGTGGGGGTGGGAGATGGGGCTTTGGGGAGTGGGAGACATCCAGACACAAACTATAACAACATAGGTGAAGCAAAAGAAACCTCCAGAGGCGCAGCAGCAGGAACAAAGGGCTGCTGAGTGTGGTGGCGCATGCCTGTAATCCCAGCACTTGGGAGGCTAAGGCAGGAGGGTTAGTATGAGTTTGAGACCAGCCTGGGCTACAAAAGTGAGCTGAAGGCCAGCCTGAACTGCATAACGAGACCCTGTCTCAAAAAAAAAAAAAAAAGGGGGGGGGGGACAAAGGGCTGAGAACTGGAGCAGGTGTGATGCTGTCATGGTTTGAATCTTAAATAGCGCCCCCAAGGTTCATGGGCTGAAGGCTCAGTTGCCAGCACCTGGCATTTACGGAGCAGATGGAACTTTTAGGAGACGGAGGGAGGTTAGGTCACTGGAAGATCTGCCTCTTTTTTTTTTTTTTTTTTTTTAATTTTAATTTTTTTTTTCTTGTTTCAGAACTTTCGTTTGTTTGTTTATTTTATTTTTATGGCCCACTCAGCCTGCCCTGAGGGCAGGGCTGGTGCAGCATGTGGTGCCGGGATCCATCCATGGTCCCTGAAGCCGCCTGCAGGCACTTTAGACCACTGAACCATCCTGCCGGGCCCCAAGATCTGCCTCTTGAACAATATATTGGGACCCAGCCTCTCCTCTCTCTTTTTGTTTCTTGACCCCATAAAGTGAGCTGCTTTGTTCCAGAAGCACTTCCCACCAGGACAAACCACGATGGGCCCAATGCAGTAGGGCCAAGCAACCGTGGCCTGAAACCTCAGAAACTGAGCCAAAATGAATCTTCCTTCCTTTATGTTTGCTTGTCTCAGGCATGTTGTCACATGAAGGCAAACAGATGTGTTTATAGCACAAGAGGGAATTTGAGTGTGATGGCTACCAAGGTCCACACTAGATAGGAGCTGAGATCAAAAATATCTCAGATGAGTGGCTTGCGAGAGCCAATTATCATCATCTCTTTTTAAATTTTATTCTTAATTTTCCGCACTTGGTACAGGGTCTCATTATGCAGCTCGGACTTGTAGTGATCCTCCTATTTTCAGTCTCCCCGGTGCTACGATTACAGGTGCACACACCACACCCAGTCTCGATGGCCAGCTCAGTATGCCTGGGGGTGGGCCCCAGCATGGCATGTGGTACTGAGGATCAAACTATCACCATCTTTTGCCAACTGTGTTTAGCAACTTCATTTTCCAGTGGCTTGAAGGGACTGGTGGGAGTACTTACACCATGCTAATTGGCAAACCTTATCTTTTCTTCTTTGCTCATTGTTAAGCATTTTTGGCACATGACTGGTTAGACCTCACATAAAGATGAGTCTAGCCTAACTAGGGAAAAAAGAAATCAAAGGCCCTGTAGGCATTTCTAATCCTGGTCACGATCCTCTGAGCTGTGTGGCCCTAGCCACGTGAATCTTACCCCCCTGAACTTCAGAGTCCCCTTCTGCAAAATAAGCTCACAGGCCCTCCGCCACACAGCTTATGCATGCATAAATGAGGTCTTGTGTGTGAAACCCCACCACCACCTTTTTCTTTTTTGTCTTTTATTTATTTATTTGGTACAGGGTCTTGCTAGCTATGTAGCTTGGACTCGTGGTGATCCTTCTGTCTCAGCCTCCCCAGTGGTGGGATTATAGGCTTCTACCACGACACCCAGTTTTGGTGGCTGCCTTGGTGCCCAGGGTTGGCACCTGAGGCTGACATGGCATGTAGAATCCAACCTGGGTCCTTACATTTGCCAGGCAGGCACTCAGACCACTGAGCTATCTCTTCAGCCCTATCCCTACCAGTTCTTATGCATGTCATAACCTCCTGCTCTGCTTGCCTGTGACCCTTTCAGGGTTCTTCTGGCCATGGGGCCAGCCTAGCCCTCACAAAGGAGGTGGGAAGAGCAGGGAAGCTGGCCTATTTGGGAGGAGTCCTCCACCAGGTCGGGAATTGGAGGATAAATCTGGCTTTCTCACCCATTGCTTAGGACAAACCCTAGGCATACTACCCATCCTCTAGCCGTCTCTACCAATCTCGAGCCCCACAGTTCCCAACTGTGGCATACTCTGCCTCATTTCTGAGGCCCTCACCTTGCTTCCTGGGACCACCACCCCAGAGAACCTGTCTTAGCCTCTGTTTCTCAGGGATCCAGACAGACACTGATAACCAGGGTCACTTCTTAAATGTGCACCGGAGTTCACAAAGTGATGTCATGTTTGTTACCAGCCCAGCCCTTCTAGCAACCCTAGAAGGCCAGTGGCAAGGAACACATACCCCATTATACAGATGGAGAAACTGAGGCTCAGAGAAGAGCATGCAAACCTTACTGCTCTGAACCTCAGGTTTTGCTCAGGCCGCATGACCTTGAAGCAGGACCCAAAAACTGGGTTGTCTCTGTTCCTAATCTTTAATTCTGAGCTGCTCTGTACTTGTGGAGAGGCCTGAGTTGGCTGGAGGGTGGCCTCCACCCCTCTTTCTGCCTTCTCTTCTGCCTGCTCAGTCCAACTCTGGCGGCTACAGGGACCTGGGATAGCGAAGGGCAAATGGGTTGGTGGTAGGAATGGCTGGTTATTAAAGCCATCCATCAATTGCCAGGCTGGCCTCATTCTGTCCTGGAAAAGCCAGTCCTGCCCAAGGCCAGCTAGGCATGGCAAGGGTGGGCTCCTGGCCCAGTAGGAAAGGGCAGGCAGGGGCCAGGCAAGGCTGGAAAGCAGCTAGGGCTGGATGAGGTCAGAGGCAGCTCCAGGTCACCTGAGTCCTCGCAGTGTGAGCGCAGTGAGTCTTGGCCATGTGGTGTACCGTGGGCAGGGGCCCACAGAGGGGGCTCCTGCAGTGATTTCTGCACCTAAGTCACAGAAGTTCTAAAGTCACAGACCCAGGCTCCAAGGCCCAGAAGAAAGTCGAGAGAGTGCAGAGGCTCTGACATGAAACCCAGATGTGCCAGCGGTAACTGCTGTTTAATGAGCGCCATTTTCTGGCTCACGCTTGTGCCAGGCACTGAGCACGCATCTCTGTTCACCCTCAGTGCCTGTGATGACTGGTGAGGGCCTCAGTCCTGGAGGGAGGCAGCGCCAGACTGGAGTCCAGGCCCTGCCACACGGTGTCAGTGCACCTCACGGAGCTGCCCCTCCTTGCTTTCTCTGGTTTCCCATCTGTCCAGGGGGTGATTAATAGCCCATGGCTCACAGGAGAGGGTAGTTAATGACACCAAGGGCATAAGCACCTACTGTGTTCCTGGCCCTGTGCTCAGCACTTGCTATGGATTTTTAGACTTCACCAACATCCCGAGAGGGGCCACTACTCACCTTCTCCTGCAATGAGGAAGCCAAGGATCCAAAAGGTGAAGTCACAGGCCTGGGGGCACACAGCTGCTGGGTGGCAGAAGTGGGATTTGAATCCAGGGCCCCCTGCCTTGGAGGCCAGATGAGTGAAGATCTCAGCTCTTCCACCCTGTGCCTGAGGCTAACAGCCTACCAGCTCATCTCACAAGTCTTTTAAAGAAATACACCGGGGGAGGCTTTACTGCAGGCCTGGAGAGGGCAAAAAAGCAGCCTGGGGTGGCAGAATAGGATGCTGCCGCTCTGGCCCAGGGCTTCACACCCAGCCCACGGGACATGAGTTTCTTCAGGCGTTTGGATGTCATTTCCAGCTCTGCTCTGGTCCCTCGAGGCAGGGGTTCCTATCTCCTCACCCCTATTTCCTGGAAACCTTCCAGACCCAGAAGAGCTCCTGACTTTTCTTCCCAAGGCGGCTGAGGTGTGGGGTTAAGGCCCCATTCTTTTCCACCAAGAGGTAATTTGTCTGAAACATGTTGAGCACTTAAAAAAATTGGTCACCTTGTAACGTCTGGGTTACCATGGTGACCTCACTTTGAATTTACTTCCCAGGGAGAGACGGTAATAATTATGCCGGCACCTACTGTCGGCTGCCCACAGGAAGCGTGGGAGTGTGACAGAGCGCCTGGGATCTCCTTCCCCAGGGGAAGCAGCACCAGGGTTCCCCAGGAGGCAGGAAGGCCCTGCTGGCCCTGTCACCCCCTGTATAGCCCAGGCAGCCACACAGCCAGCGCTGTGCCCCAAGAGCCCTTCTAGAGACCAGCAAGTCAAAGCTCAAGGGAGATGGAATGATTTGCTCAAGGTCATAGAAGATCCAGAGCATGACAGTAGTGGGGTAGAGGCTGCCTGTCCAAGCTTCAGGGACACTCTGGTGGGTGCCAAGTTAGGGATCGCCAGCTGTAAGACTTCTTTCTGTTTTTGTGAGCCCTGTGAAGGCATTCAGCATCCTCTGCTGCAGGTGGGACTGCACCTATGGGTGGGGCGGATCTTGGCTCACTTGTGGGCTTCTTGTCCTAAGTGGGTTACAAAGATGACCAAAGGGGTTAGGGACCAGGCTCTGAGGCAGTGTGGAAATGGAGACAGAAGGGAAGGTGAAGAGGAGTCTGGGAGGGAGCTGTAGGCAGGGCTGGCCCAGAGCACCCAAGAAGGGAGCTGCAGGCAGTAGAAAGAACAAGAAATCCCCATCTGAATCCAGACTCCATCCCGCTTTGGGAGATAGGAAACAGGTTCAGAGAGGCCCGCAGCCAGTAAGTGGTTAGCCAGGATTGGAACCCATGACTGTTAAGGGCAGCAACCTGTGTTCTCACTCATTACTCTTGGGCAGGGCTCTCCCCTGCCATCCCCATGGTTCTCTTCATGGCCGTCTGAGGGCTTGGGAAGGTGTTAGCCCAGGGCAGAGCTGCAGGTGCTCCCGTGTGGCTGAAGGGCAGGAGGGTGGAGGAGAGGGAAACAGTTTGGCTATCTGCAAGAAACTGGATAAAGCACAGTTTAGAAAAAAAAAAAAAAAGCTACGAACTTGGCAGCTTCGAACAAGAAAGTGTATTTACCAAAGGGGTAGAGAGAGAGGGCAAAAGGAGGGAATGGTTTTGATATTTTTAGTTATGTCCAAAAGTTGGGCTTGCAACGTTGCATTTACCTCCTAGTAAAACAAACCAGTGACTTTAGTATGTTGCCACCAGGTGGCACTGTAATGTGGGAACCCACATCAGAGATTAGACTAACATGAAAATTTCACTTATTTTTCAAAAGACTTTTTTTTTTTTTTTTTGAGACAGAATCTCACTACTAAGTTGAGGCTGAACTTGAACTCACTATGTAGCCCAGGCCAGCCTTGAACTCACAGTGATCCTTCTACCTCAGCCTCCCAAGGGCTAGGATTAGAAGAATACTCCATCACGCCAAGTTTTATTTTTATTTGTGAGACATGGTCTTGCTAAATTCCCCAGGCTATCCTGGAATTTGCAATACTCCTGCCTCAGCCACCTCAGAAGCTAGGATTACAGGCATGAACCCCCCTTCCTCCCAGCTGTCTTCTACTTTCTGTCTGGCTCTGGGTAACAATAACTAGAACCTGCTCTAAGTGTCTTCATGCCAACTTGAAATACTGGAAAGCACACGAGTCAGAGTCAGCTCCCATCCTTACCTGCAGGCTCCCAGCTCTGGAGGCTGCAGCCACCACCCTAGATGACCGAACTTCTGAGGCCCTCCTCCTCCCAGTGGGCTCTAGCATTTAAGTGCCTGTCACACACATGGCCTGGTCCCTCAAGCCAGAGCCCACAGCTCCTTTGTTGGCAGCAGCTGAAACTGGAAACTGGTCACATGTGTGAGGGCAGGATAAGGCCACAACGCCTAAGGCAGTCAAGCTACCTCAGTCCTGAGAAAAGTGTCCTGCTTGGACAATTTCAGCCATTAGTCGCTGGGCAACCTAGCGTTTCATAATACTAACCTTGCAAAGGCATAAATGAGCAGCCCTACTGCTGTTGTTCAGGTCCTTTGTCCATAAGGGAAACAGGGCTCCACCTGGGCCCAGTTCTGGTCTATCTTTTGCTCATCCCTGCCATAGTTTCTTCCCGGGGTGCACCGAGAGACCAAGGAGTCCCTACACCCATTCATCTCTAAGTCCAAACCCACTGACATTGCCTGGCACACAGATGGTGTCCCGTAGTTTGTTGAATAAATGAATGAATAAAGGTATCAAGTGATACCATCAGACCTGGTGTCTACAACTCTTGCCTCAGTGCTGTTCTCCCGAGTATTGGCTTCGTTGTCAGTCTTCACTGCTGTGCATGGCGACAGCCCCTAGTTTCACTTTTTTTTTTTTTTTTTTTTTCAGAATGGGGGATTGAACTCTGGTCCTTGAGCTTGCCAGGCAAGTGCTTATTCTACTGAGCTATCTCCTCAGCTCCTATATGGGAAGTTTTGTTGTTTTTTCTAGGATTTTTTTTTTTCAGCCCCTGGTTTCAAGTGCTGGGCTGAAAAGGTGTGACGTGGCTACCTCCTGGCACCCAGCCCTTTCCCTTTTGCCTTCTTCCTGCACCTTGGCTCTTACTGTCCCTGTCCCTGAGCCAGTCCTCTGGGAAGGAGACAGCTTCATCTGCTCTGGCTAGCATGGAACCTGCTTATGCCCAAGAAAACAGTGGGTCCAAGTACTAGAAAGTAAGCAGGCACCTGACAGAGAAAACAGAGGCAGGGCCACTCCTGTTCAGAGATATGCCCCTGCAGCTGTTGCCAAGCAGCCCCAAGGGCCAGCCTTGTCCTTCCTCAGCCATATCCCAGACCAACAGGGACTCTTCTCACCATCTCATTGCAGGGAAAAGTGCAGCCCAGAGAGAAGGGCTCTGTGTTGGCTCTGGGAGGGTAGTTCCACCATCAGGGCAGCTTACAGTGGAAGAGGGTCTCAGTGGGCCTCACCTCACGTGGCCCCACTACAGTTCTGTGCAGGCAGGAGTTGAGGGCCCGATCCTGGCTTGCACAGGTCATAGGAGGGAGAGCAGGGTCTCCCTGCTTGTCCTGTCCAGCAGCTCCACTGGAGAAGGTGAATATTTACCTGGGAGTTCTCACATTTGGGCAAAGGAAGGACTAGGAAGACAATGCGGGGCAGCCCCCAGGCTCCCATCTCCTCCCCAACTCCAGCCTTGCCTTGCCTTGGGGGACACTTCTTATCATCTTGCTGTAATGACAGCCTTTCTCCAGCTCTTCCTGAAGCAAAAGCAGACTGCCCCTCTGAAGTTTCCAGTGATACCAGCCAACTGATTTCCTCTTCACCCTTCAGGGTAGCTTTCCATCACTGGAAACTAAAATAGCCTCTGCATGTCAGGAGCTCAGGGTGTAGAGGAAGGGGCAGGTAGCTGGGGAAGGCTGGGATGCACCCAGAGAGCTCGCAGGCTGTGGGCCAAAGCTGGCACAGCCCCCTTCCTTGTAGCCACTGAGGATTAGTCGTGCAAATCCCACAGCAAGGCCGACTCTGTGGGGGTGGCAGGCAGTGGTCATGGCAGCTGCAGGAGGTCACTGTGCCCAGACATCTTTGTGGACAGCTGGACAAAGCAGGTGCAGTGAAGAGCAGGGACAGCAATCTGACTTAACGTGACAGCTCTGTGGCCAATGTCAGGAGCCAAAAGTGGGGTTTGGTTTGGGGAAGAGGTCATTCAGGGGTAATGCTAGACTCCCTGCCTCACCCCCATGGCTCCTTTGGCCCTGCCTCCTGGGCCTGGCGTGTGTCCTGCCACAGGAAGAGACAGTCTGCTGCGGTCTCACACTCCCAGCTCTAGGTTTTTAAATTCATTTGCTGATGAACCTCACATTCATCTTTTCCTGCTTACTGGTGGCTTCAGGGATGGGCAGCTCCGAGGAGAAGCAGCAGCAGTGCAGACATCCCTCCTGCTGACATGGTGACATTGTGCACCGAGTCCTGTCTGTGGCTAAGCTGTGCTCATCCCAAGTAGATTTAATTCCTGTTCTGAGAACCACAACATTGAACAGAAGAAAAAGAAGTCTGGGGTTCCTGACTGATGTAGAAAACTGGATGTTGCAGAAGCGATTAGGCGGGAAGTTGGGAGGCTGCTTTGCCCTTGGTTGGAGCCCCAACCTGCTTGAATGGGAGCCAGGGTTCTCCAGAGGCTTCAAGTCTGGGGTCCTGGCTTGGTGGCTTCTCGGCCACCAGCATCCGCTCCATTCAGTTGCACCTGGCCGAGACCTGCGCCCTTATCTAAAGCGAAGTCTCAGAAACACGAGGGCTCAGGGTCAGCACCAGGCTTCCTGTCTGCTTTGCTTCAAGCGTGAGTACAGATAGGAGGGTTAGGGAGCCAGGTGTGGAGGCACACACCTGGAATCCCAGCAGCCCACGAGCCTGCTGCAGGAGGATCACAAGTCTGAAGGTGGCAGAGACAATTTGGAGACTGTCTCAAAATTTAAAAAAAAAAAAAAAACTAAAAAGATCCAAAGAGACAGTGGTGTCCCTCAGTGATAGGAGTGCTTACCAAGCACGTGGGAGGCCCTGGGTTCAATCCTCAGTACTGTAGGCAGGCAAGCAGGCAGGCAGGGAAGGAGGGAGGGAGGGAGGGAGGGAAGGAGGGGAGGTGGGAATGAGGAAGAAAAACAAAGAGGCTCAGGAGGTCTCAGTAGACTCTTATTTAGGGCTTCCTCTCACTGGGCAAATACTCAGCACCTACCATGTGCTGGGCACATTCCTAAGTGCCAGGGACAGACTATGCCAGGCATTTAGCAGTAAACAAGAAAGACTGTGGCTTATGGAGTTGACTTTTTTTTTTTTTTTTTTTTTTTTTGTCTTTTTGAGATAGGGTCTTGCTATGCAATTCAGGCTGTCCTTGAGCTCATTTCTGTAGCCCAGGCTGGTCTCAAACTTGCACCCATCCTTCTGCCTCAGCCTCCCAAGTACTGGGATTATAGGCGTGCGCCACCATGCCCAGCTAACGGAGCTGACATTTCTTCTAAGAGAGACAGACAGGGCACAGAATAAATAAAAATTTAAAAAATATGCCAGATGGTCATAATATAAAAAATAAGTAAAATATAAGTAGGACAGGCAGTGCTAATGCCGAGAAGACTAAAGCAGAGGTGAAGGGGGGCTCTTCAAGAGCAGATCAGGGAGAGGCCCCTAGTGCCAAGCACGAGGCAGGAGGGAAGGAGCGTGGCTTTCTAAGTCAGGACTGGAACTCTCACAGCCCTGGGAGCCTGGGCAACATGATGGCTAATGGATGGGATCCCAGGACAGGAGGAGGCTAGCAGGGAAAATCTATGGGAATCTGAAGCGAGCCTGAGCTCCAGTGCATGAGAAGGTAAGACATGTGGGGTTCACAAGAAGTATGGAGATTTTCTTCTCAGTCTTTGTACATTTAAAACTGGAGCTGGGCATGGTGGCGCATGCCTGTAATCCCAGCACTTGGGAGGCTGAGACAGGAGGATCAGTGTGAGTTTGAGACCAGCCTGGGCTATAAAAGTGAGCCCAAGGCCAGCCTGAACTGCATAGAGACCCTGTCTCAAAACACACACACACACACACACACACACACACACACACACAAAACCTGGAAGTAAAAAGTTTACCCAAAATGGGGACAACAAATGCAAAGGTCCGGAGGCCAGAGTAAACCCGGTAGAAAACATAAGGTTTAACCTGGGAAGGATGAATGTGGGGGTCATCAGCAAAGAATAGAATTCGTAACCCTACAGCTGGGGGTGTGAGGGTGTGAGATCAGCCCGGAAGCATGAATGGAGACAGACACACGAGCGCACACTCTCACACACAGGAGTACATGGCCATTTCGCTGCATTAGCTTGTTTTATGTGGTGTGTGCCTCTGGGGACAGCCCTAGGGCTCAGTATGGTGAGGACCAAAGGAAGTATGACTGGCCAGGGCCTGGCAGGTTCTCATGCAACCCTGTGACCTTTGGGAGGTCATTAGCACCTCTGACAAACCAGGACAGGGAGGCGCAGCTCTGTCCAATGGAGCACACCTCCCAGGTCAGGAAGGACGTGTCACGGGTCACCCTCTCTGCAGCCAGCCTGGATGTTCCGCCTACAGAACAGCCCTACCCACAGGATCTGCCCTGTCACAGGCCACTAAGCCTGAACCGCTCCACTGGGTCATTTCCTTTGGCTCTTGAGGACATTGTTGGCTTCCAGGGCCAGAGCCTAGAGTGACACTCTCAGGAGAGGGAGGGTACTAAGCTTTCGGTTTCCACTTAGGGTTCAGGTAGTTAGAGGCCTAGGGAGACAGCAGCTATGCTCGTGAAAGTATTGTACTTCAAAAAGCCAGGATGAAGCTACAGAAGCAACTTGAAGTTTTCTTTTCTTTTTTTTTTTTTTTTTGTATTTCAGGCAGTGTCTACTGGGTCTCATAGTGATTCTCCTATTTTCAGCCTCCCAAGTGCTAGGATTACAGGTGTGCACCACCACACCCAGTCACCATCTCCCTCTCAGTGCATCCTGGTGATGGAGCCCGCATGGCATGCCGGGGATCAAATCCCGACCACTGCACTCTGCCTAGGCAGGTATTTTAGTCCACTGAGCTATCAGGCTGGCCCTGAGTTGATTCTCTTGCTCTGTACCTGTACTGAGCCCTGTACCTAGTCAGAAGTTCTGTGAGCACCTGGACCCTAACTAATCCAGTCCTGGGAGTACTGAGCCAAGATATATGGTCAACCTTGTTTGCTGGCAATAATAATAATAATAATAATAATAATAATAATAATGCAAGGGGCCTTGGTGGCAGAGAGGCAAGGACCCATGGACTTGGGCTTTGGTTTGTGGAACCAGGGGCATGCTAGACATTTGTGGGCCCCTTGACCTCTCCTGCCCAGCAGTGTCTCATTTTCTCTTTTGTAAACATCCCTGTTCCTCTGTGCAGCCTTGGAGGGGCCACAAGCTCTGCTTCCTACTCTGGAGCTGAGCGCCTGCCTTTGTTCATTCAGGCTGCTGTTACAAATCCCACAGACCCATTCTGTAAATAACCAGAAATCTGTTTCTCATGGTTCTGGAGGCTGTCAAGTCCAGATGGAGGCATGGATGGGTTTGGTGCGTGGTGCCAACTACTCATTATGCTCTCATGTGGTGGAAGGACAGGGAGCTCTCTGGGCCTTGTTTTTGGTTTGTTTTGTTTTTATTTGGACAAAGGGTATTGCTACACAGACCAGATTGGCTCCAAACACTTGATCCTCCTGCCTCAGCCTCCCAAACGCTGGGGTGACCGGTACGTATCACCACATCCCATACTGATCCCTTCATGAAGACTCTGCCTCATGACCTAATGCCCTCTCAAGGCCCCACCTTCCAAAGCTGTCAGTTTGGGGGGGGGGTCAGGACTTTAACACATGTATTTGAGGGGCAATACACACCTTAAGATCTTGCAGGGCCTGAGTGCCCTTCCTCAGGCCCATGGTTCCACCCAGGCTGGCTCAAGCTTAGGCTCTTTTTCTGTATGAGTTGTTTCGGCTGTAGTATCAGGATTCAGTGGCTGACACCAACCACATATTTTATTTCTTCTGCTTCCAGCTCTGAGGGGTGCCTCACTTCTCACGCAGCTGTGGCAACTCTGTGGGGACATTTTCTCTCAGCAGAGAAGCAAGAGGCTCATTTGAGCCATCCAGGTACATGCAATGCTCTGCAAGGCAGTGTCCTCTCTGTGGGTCACAGCAGTGCGCATCTGCTGCAGCCTCCTAGGAGGACTCTAACTCCTAAGAGGCTGGTGCATGGAGGCTCCCATCCCAGGGTGAGCTGCTTTCTCCTGGCTGGCTTCTTTGGCCTTCTGGACAGCACTGTGGGCTCAGCCTATTTCTATTTACTTCTCCTCTGGGCTTTTACTGGCTTTAGTCTCTGTGGCTGGCCATATAAAAACCCCAGAGGATGGCCTGAGTCCAGACGTTTGAGGTCCACTGAGCAAGACCCTGTCTCAAATTACAAAACTGGGCTGAGGATGTAGCTCAATGCAAAGGTCCTGAGTTCAATACCCAGAGCCTCCCCCAACGTGAAGTCTCATGTAAGGAAAGAACACACACCAGCCACGGAAGTGAGGCTCACAAAATTTCTCTGTGGAAACCAGAGGACTAATCACCGACACCAACAAACATCAGCATGATAGGTGTGGCTGGCAAGGAATCTGGGACAAAGGCCTGGAGGAAGTCCAAAAGGAAGAGCCAGAAGGGGTCTCTCCAGGAACGTGGGGAGACAGCAGCAGACACTGATTCTGCTTCCATTTCAACCTGACCAGTTAACAACACCTTAGGCCCCTGTCCCAGCTTCAGCAAACACACACATCCTCTGAGGTCCAAGGCCCCAGCCAGGGAGAAAGTTCCTTTCATCACCCTCTAGGTTCCAGCTTCTCAACCCTGCTGCCTGTTAGAAGCTTTGGTCATTGAAAGAGGCAATGTCCTACTTCCTTCCAGCCCTTGCAGCCTGACTCTGGGTGTGGGTCCTGGAGGGGAGACTCCTGAGAGCTCCCTGGGTGACTGGGTGCACAGATAGGGTGCAGATTCTGGGCTTGACCTCCCCCACATGCCGCAGTGTAGGGAGAGGTTCCGGCCCTTCAGATGTTTCAACAGAAAACCCTAATTCCAGATAATATGCAATCATCCAATTTTTAAATGCGTGTTAAAAGACGAAATTCTATGCTCATCAAATGGATGTCTGCAAAATAAATGGGAACCTATTCTGTAGTCTCTTTGGCTTTGGCTCCTCCCACCCAGCAGCCTTTGGAAATCAATAATGAGGCTTAAAGGTTGTTCTTGGACTGAGGCTGCGTGGTCCTAAACACACTGAGCCACAAGCCCCAGTGGCAGGTGCACTGGACGGGATGGGTTGAGCCACAGGGAATCACACGAGGCCCCACCCCAGGCAGATACCCTGACAGAGTCAATAAAGGACACGTATCACTTCTGTATGACTATTAAGTTGCTCACCAAGTCCTTACCCCCACCCCTATTCCAGACTAGAGAATGAACTCAGTGTGTGCTACAGGCTAGGCAAGTGTTCCGTCATTGAGCTATACCCCCCCCAGCCCTTTTCATTTTGAGACAGCTTGCCCAAGGGAACCTCGCACTTGCGACCTTGCTTCCCCTAGGTAGGTGGCTGGGATTAGAGCCACGTTACCTCACTGCTTTGGATTTTAATTATATTTAAAATGTGTCTTAAAATCATTCGTTTCATATACAAAATAATGTTTATTGTAGAAAGTTCAGACAGTATAGAGAATATGAAATTCAACTATCCTCTTAACTAGAAAGGTTCTGGAATGTTCTGAAAGGTCTCTGCTTCAGCACAAGGGAGGGCCCAGATACCTTCTCCAATGGGGACAAATCATTGCTTTTCTCCAGGGCCAGGACTATCAACATCTCGATGAGGCTGACATTTTGGTGCCCATCAGCCAGACTTTCACCCCTCACTTGTGAGGGCTGTGCTTCCTCCAATAATAACACTGCCACTAGAAGTCTTTAGGGAAGACCTGGCCGCTGGTAGGAGGGAAACGGGCCCTCTGGCTGAGGTCATATGTGCCCTCTGCTGGTAGCTGGTGGGATTGACCGCAAGGCTGGGCAGAGTGTCTTGGGCTCAGGGATTCTCCAAGTCCAGGCCCAGGATCCAGCCTCACTTGGGAGGGTGTTATAAATGCACTGTGAGCCTTCCCCAGACCATGAGCAACAGACACTTGGGGCTGGGCTCTGTGCTTCGTGTTTTAACAGGCTATTTCTGGCTGTGCTGATGAACCCTAAGATTTGGGAATCACAGCTCTAAATCAGTGGCTGGGTAGCACGCCGTAACTGGAGAAGCGTCAGGAGCATAGCCCTCTGCGAGCAAAACGGTGTCCCTCATCAAGACCCACAGCCACGGTCAGGAGAGAGAACATAAAGAATGGAGATGTGGGGTTGCTGGTACCAGGCCTGTCTATCTCCTTAGGGTCCCTCGCCACACTCAGCTCTGCCTCTCTTTCACCTCAAAGTGTCTAGAGGCCATGGGCCCTGGAAAACAGTACAAGAGAGCAGCTTCCAAACTAAACTGGCCCAGATTTCTTGGTCAGAGTTTAGATGGCACCATCAGATGTAGCTAAGGCCAGGAATCAGGAGAGAAATCTGAGGTGCCCGCCACTGCAGGGGGATCCAGCACCCAGAAAATCCCCCCAGAGGGGGATGTTAAGGCCCAAACATGCAGGAAAGGCAGTGGAACTAAAGGCAGATGTTGAGTTTGGAAAGTGGAAGCCCTGAGACTGAGCCCAAGGAAGGAGGACAGAGAGAAAGGCAGTGGAGCAGCCCCTTGGCCAGATGGAAAGGGATCCGAGACTCACTCAGCCAGATGCCTCCTGAAAGGCCTGGTAATCTGATTACTGTCTGCACTAATTCTCTTGTGTGGCGCTGGCTCTGGGGGACATCAGGTCTAAAGCTCCAGTAGAATGAAAGATAGCTAGGAACCTGGCAGGGCCCCTGCCATGAGGACTCTGTACAGAAGATGGTTACTCACAGTACATCTAGCTGTTTGGGAAATTTTTGCACCTGGCTAACCCAACCAAGAGTTTGTAGGGAAAATCTGGCAGTGGGAGACATCATAGTGAACACGCTTCTTCAAATTCTGCCTCTCCTTTCCAGAAACTACTGTTCAGCCTGCCATTTGAGCGGTGCTATTACAGAGATGCTCTAAAGCACTTAAGATGCCTAGTTTATTTTTTAAAATTAATTAATTTAAAAATACAGAACACTTCATGAGTTCGCATGTCATCCTTGTGCAGGGGCCATGCTAATCTTCTGTCTTGTTCTAACTTTAGTGTATGTGCTGCTGAAGTGAGCACAAGATGCCTAATCTATTAATTGACCTTATTAATTCAATATTTATTGAGTACCTCTTGCATAGCAGCCAGTATCCTAGGTTGCAGGGTTAGAGCAGCAAATAAACAGACAAAACATATAGCTTGTATTCCAACAGTGAGGAAACATAAGGTGTTTTTCACCTGCATGCTTCCTGCATGCTTCATAAAGTTTTTCACCTGCATGCTTCCCCCTCAGTTAAACTCTTATTTCTAAATGTAGAAGCCTGGGTGTTGCCCTTTTCTAGACTAGAAGGTAACACCATAGTCTTCATTCAAGTCAGGGGAGTCAACCTAGGATGGTGCTTTTTAAAACGATATGCAGGGAAGGTGTGTCATGCCCACACCCTGTGCTCTGTATATCTATTTCGAGGACAATATGCAGTGTGTCAACTGTTAAAAAAAAAAAAGTAATGTTTATTGAAAGTGTTAATGTTTAATTGTTTGATCAATCTTATATACCTATATCTATTAACCTGAACTGATCTGATGATGAAAATATGTAATACAACCATTGTTAAATTTAAAATAAATAACTATTTTGAATTAAAAAAAAAACCGACGTGCGGGGCCAGAGAGATGGTTCAGTGGTCTAAAGCGCCTGCTTAGGCAAGCTTAGGCAACCACAGGGACCGTGGTTTGATCCCTGGCACCACATGCTGTGTCAGCCTCACCCCCAGGGCAGACTGAGCCAGCCATAATAAACAAAACAAAACAACAACAACAACAACAACAAATGACATGCAACCAAATTAGCTGGAGAATTTCTTAAAATACAGATTCAGAGGAGGGGAGGGGGACACTGGAGAAGTCAGCTTCCGGTTCTAGTGGGGCACTAGTGCTGCTGGACTGCTGCTGTACCACAGCTGCTGACCATGCTTCAAGAAGAGATTTAAAAGTCAAGTAGTGCCAGGTGTGGTGGCTCACACCTGTAATCCCAGCACTTGGGAGGCTGAGGCAGGAGGATTGGTGCGAGTTCCAGACCAGCCTGGGCTACAAAAGTGAGCTCAAGGTCAGCCTCAACTGCATAGCAAGACCCTGTCTCAAAAAGACCAAAAAAAAAAAAAAAAATAATAATAATAATAATGATAAATAAATAAATAAAATAAAATAAAATAAAAGTCCAGCAGTGGGGGACACAGCTGACCCAAGGAGCCAGAACCCTGCCCTCTTCATGACTCACTGTTGCTGGGCAGAACTTCCATCTGGGAGGTGGCCTTGCACAGTTTCCAGAGTGCTCTTTGCATCATGTCCCCCAGGCTCCACGGCATCTTCTCTGAGAAGATAAGGAATAGGACTTGCCCAGGAAACAATTCAGACACGTCAGGAGGTGAGAACCAGCAAGGAAAAGCTGACAGTCTCCCCTTGTTTGTAGGGCCTGGCTGCAGCAGCAGGCTCTGAGTGGACAAGAGCCTACTACGTTTCTGAGAGGGTGACTCATTTGGCAAGGACTGCCAGACCTGTGAGGAAAAGGGGTCAGCCGTCAACTGCACCGCAGTTGCATCTGGCCAGGCAATTATACTATAGGGGCCTTTGGCCTAGATGGCCACTATGTCCCATGTGAAGCTTTCCAGTTTGGCTTCACAGAAACAGCTTTAGGGTGGACTTCTGGTTTACCTTCTCAGCGACCTCCGGGGTGCTGTCAGTTTCTTAAGTAGCACCACGATGGTAGCTGTTAGAAACGTTCAGCCTTCCCGAGAGGCCTTCCAGTATGGAATAACATAGATGGGTGAACATGTGGAAATGGGATGGTAGGAGGGAGAAGGCTCCTTTCCTTCGGGCTGCGTGCCACAACAAACTGTTCATTCTCATTTTATAGATCTCTTAGATTATCATAGGGAGGATGAACATATGACAGCTATTTCCTTCTCTCAAGTGGAAGATGTCAATAAAGAGAGGTTTTATCTGCCCAGTCAAAACACAGCCTATTCTTCCTGTAAATATTTAATCATCTAGGATGGCAAACACTGCTTTATGGAGTGTAATAAATTATAATGTACTAAGATGTGGAGCCACTTTATGATGGGCCTAAAATAACAAAGATGACAACTGGAGATTTCCTTGGTGGGAAAAAGTGCCAGTGAGAGCATTATGGGTAGACACAGCCAGGAAGGTGAAGGCAGAAGCCCAGCCCAGAACAGCCCAGCCTATCCATTTCCCTGTGGAACTCTGCTTGAGGTACCATGGTATCGAGTGTGGGTGGCTGCAAGGACCTTTGTGGCCAAGACTCTGAAAGGTTATCCAGCAACCAGGACAGAGGGTACAGTGCCAAATGCAGAATTTTCCAAAACTCAAGCCAAGACCAATTGTAACAACGGCCAAAAGAGGAAAGCACAGGCCGAGAGAGGCAGCTGGCTTCTCAAAAGATGGAAACAGACAAGGCCTCTAAAAATGAGAGGATGGAAGAAAGATCATCACCCTGAAGGTCAATTAAGGAGCTACAGCAGATAGGAAACTTGACTGGGTACTGGTTACTAAGTAGTCAAAGAAGATTCTGGAAAATGACAGGGGGCAAGATATGACAAAGAAAACTTTCTCTCAAGATCTTCTTACAAATAACCCCAGAGCCCCACCCCAACACTGTCTTAGGAAAGGAGGGCTATGCCAGAAAATAAGATGGTTTTGGCTCTACAGGTGGAGGTGGGGAGGACATGAATGAAGACAGAAGTGTCTTAAGAGAAGACAGCAAACCCACTGGAGAACCTGGATGGGTTCCAAATCCTGGGTCTGCTCCCTGTCCAGTGGGGCTGCTGTGTGTGTGTATGGGGGGCACTGCTATCTATCTGACGGGGAGACAGCACGGCAGGAACCACCTCAGCCCGATGCAGAAGTGTCTATCTCGCTGTGGCCGCCTGAAGTTAAAAAGGCAGAAAACTAGTTTTATCAGTAAGAAAATGTTTATTCTTTTGAACCCCACTGGGGGAAGGGGGGTGGGGGGGTGAATGCAGCCAAGACCAATAGTGTCCCAAAGGCAGCAAAATGGGGGGAACCTTAGCACGAAGTCAGAGACAATTTTCCATGTTTTTGCACAAAGATGGAAAAAAAACCCTGACAATTCTGAGTAACACTTTCATGGTGACAATTACACAGGATGACTCAAAAATGCAAATGGCAGCAACACACACACCTGGCTAAAGCTAGAAGCTTTTTTAAAATTCCAAAATAAGGTGTGACTAAGGGGATGATTCTTTTTAATACTGCTATTTTACCGACTTGTCCTACTTAATTTGCTTTAAATGAAGACACACATGCCAATCAACAGGGAATTTTAGGACTACATCCTTCTACAACCTGTGGCGAGGAAACAAAACCAAGCTGCTCCATTTAATTTTTCCTAATTTCTAAATACAATTTTGCATTGCTCCTCTCCCAGTCCCTCCCCCCACCCTGTGCTGATACTTAGATACTTCCAAAAGTTGCCTGTGCGAACACTTTTCTACCAATGTATAATACACAGTTCAAACCAGTACCTTTGTGCAATTTTGAGTTTAAAAGTCCTTAAAAAAAATCTGCTTGGCACAAGAGCTAAGGAAGAGTCAAGCCTCTTTTAAACTGTCAAACAGAAGATGATAAAAAGTGGAAAAAGCCCAGTTAAATGAAATGAGGGGGAATCCTGGGCCATCCCTTTTATTAGGGGTTGTCACAGTGTCTTGGATGTGAACGCCACCCAGCTCCTCCCCACGGCGACTGCTCAGTGGCAAGCACAGGACACCTGGTGTTTTCTACCCAAAGACAGGAAAGAGGTGGCCGGTGGTAAGAACAGCCCATCTACCATCAGTTTTCCAGCAGTATCCACACTGAGCTTGATACAGAGAGAAAGATGGATGACTGAAAGGGGGAAAACGGTATGAAAGTAAGCTTCCTCTTGAGATGTCTTTTCCCAAGGCACTGTGAAGAACACTGCTGCTAGCAATTTTCTAGGCCTAAACACACGGGTGGGAATACAAAGATTTCATATGAACCCCCTGCTATTCTCACAGCTAGTCCCATCACTTAAGTCTCTTCTCAGTTTAAACAGTGCTCCTTGAATTTGTCTGGTCCTTGGAGGGGCAGTCAATTTCTGCTTTCTGTAATATTGATAATCATCTTCTTCAATGTAACTATGAAATCTAAACTGTTAGGTTATTTAACCCTTTTACTCTATAAACTATGTTTTATCAACCCACATGAATTCAATGTGCAGTTTTTGCCCACTTATTTAGGAAAAACAAAACGTTAAAAAGCAAAACTTGCTTTTTTTTCCTTCAAGAGGAAACTATGAAGAAAAAAAAAAGAAAAAGGAACTATGTAAGGATACATAAAAGGCAGAATTGGCTACTTGAAATCCAAGAATGGTTTTAATGTGTTGGCCGAGAAAAATAAACTGCAAAGTTCTGTGAGGTCTTCTAAAAAATTTACAACTGATGGGCAGTTCTAATTAAACTTGGATGTTCTCCCCCCCCCCTTTTTTTTTTTTTTAAAAATGACAACATATACAGTTCCACAAAATACAATATAAACTTTTTTATCTTGACTGCCAGAGATGCTGCTTTGTGAGGCCTTTCGGTAAACCAAATGGTTGGGCAAACACAGCTGGCCTTCACTTCTTCAGGGGCTGGTAGACAGAGGCATTGGGATCGAGTCCAGAGGGGCTGGTCTCCACAAATTTGGAAGAGTAGTGGGGGGAAACAGGACTCAGGGGGCTGGTGGCAGCACTGTACGTTATGCTGGGCATGACGGCCATGACTTCAGCTATCTTCTGTTTTAGGTCCTTGATTTCCTGGTCTTTTTGAAGGATTTGTCCTGGAAGATCAAAGACTGCCATTAGTGAGGACAGAGGGCTCACAGAACACAACGCTCTCTAGGGCCAACCCCTGAATAGATGCTACTCAGTAGGAACCACTCCAAAGGGTTGTAAGAAAAGGCAAGCTTCCTGCAAAGGGCCAAATAGTATCCTAGGCACCATGGGCCATTTTCTTTATCATAGTTCCTCCCCACCCCAACCATGGAAAAATATAGACTCTTATTCAGCCCATAGCAGTACAAGGACAGGCGGCAGGCGAGTCTGTACTGTACACCACAGTTCACTCTGCCTTAAGACATCCAAGGGGATTCTGGTCATGTAGATGTGACCAGAGTGAAGAAGTCAGGTTCCAGAAGGGTGCTGGCTGCGACCTGAGCTGGCATTCCTTCCTGGGAGGATGGCCTATCTCTGAGTATCAGACGAAGAAATGTAGAACTGAGGCCTCAGAATTAGCCACACCAGGTTCCCCTTACACAGTACTTTGGGGCTGCTTCCCTGGCAGGACCTGAAAGTGCCTGGGATCGCTCGCCACTGCCTCCTAGCAGTGCCTCACCACTGACTGCCCAACTGGCAGCAGCTGGCCACAGCCTGGACTTGTGTGGCCTGCCAGCACTCTCCCTCACTGAACCTAAGCAGCTCTGCTGTCTTGGGCTCCCTTCCCTTCCCTGTCAGGGCTTCTCTTGCTCCCTTCCCCTCTTTTTCTTTGAGACAGAGTCTCGGTATGTAGTTCAGGCTGGTCTTGAACTCACTATGTAATCCAGGCTGGCCTCCTATTAGCAGCTATTCCCGTCTCAGCTTCCTGAATAGTGGGATGGGACACATGTGCCACCATGTCTGGCCCCTCTAACTCCTGAGAGTACTGCTACTTCATCAGCAAAGCTTTCCCTTAATTTTACATATAAATCAGTTCCCTGAACTTTTTTTTTTTTTTTTTTTTTCCTGTATTTAGGACAGGGTATACAGGGTCTCACTATCAGACTTGTAGTGATTCTCCTGTTTACAGCCTCCCAAGTGCTGGTATTACTGATGGCCGCCACCACACAGAGTCTCAATCACCATCTCAGTGCACCCTGTGGGTGGGCCTGGCCAGGGATTGAACTCCTGCTACTATGCTCCAGTTCTCCAAACTCTTTAAGATTCAACATACCCTCAACTCTCCTTTCTGTCCATTTTTTGTAACAATGGCCACTACTAAAACAGAAAGCTTCACAGGTGCCAGGTCATGTTCTGAGTGCTTACATATAATAATTTATTTCTACAGCCCTAAAAGAAAGGAATTATTATCTATTTTACAGATGAAGAAACCAAGAGGCTGAGTGACTTCCTCCAGGTATACAGTAGTGCCAGAGCCTGCAGTCTCTCTTATAACATTCACGTGCCCCTTCCAAATACTCCTTGGGTAATGACCTATGTCCACCATCTCCTTGCTGGACCACAAGGGGATAGATAGTCTCTCCTTTTTTTTTTTTTTTTTCCCCTCTACTGCTATCCCTTTAGCGTCTAGCCCATAGGAAGCACCACGAGTTATGTGTCATCTCGTCAAAAGAGCAGGATTCAAACCTGGGACTACTCTGTTTCAAAGCCCAGGCAATTTCTGCTATGTGCTATGTGGCTCCCTGGTGTCTGAGAGGAAACGACACTTAGGAGTAAACAGCAAGAGGCTGTATGTGAACAGTCCTTACTGTGAGACTGCTCATAGGTCCTATAAAAGATGACTGTCTATTTGGAATGGGTGAGAGCTAGGTGGCATATACTTAAAAAAGATGTAGTAGAGATGGAAGTCGTTTTGTGAGTAGGATGAATCAAATGATACAGAAAGGAAGGGGCAAAGGACCAAGGGGGCTAAACTGAATTACAGTGTTGTGTTATTAGAATTTTCTGGCAGGACAGAGGAGGGAGGCCTGGGGAAGCAGCAGCAAGGAGCAGGGGAACTGCTCCTTCTCTTTTTTCAGATCTCCAAGTGTCAAGTAAGCATCAAATATCCCCTTTCTCTTTGAATAAAATAAGTTTCAGATGAATAAAATACCTACGGGCATCAGGTATGAGAACCACTATGCCTTTTCCCATGCAGACTTAAGTTTTGAGCTCTTTAATTAGGAACATGCAAACATCCCAAGAGCTCTGGAAAATGCCATTCTCACACCTCAGGATTCCTGAGCTTGTGCTGGAGCCAAGCTCCCTCGTCTCCCAAGACCAGGTGCTGCTTCTTTCTAGGGGAGTGTTTTCCAAGTGTGCCAACCCAAGTAAGCAGTGATGAAACACAGGGGTCACCTCTCTTCAGGAAGCTGAGCCAGGGAAGCAAAAAGGCCACTGTCGGCCAGAAGGTGAGCTTTAAACCAGAATTCCGAGGAAGCTTCTTGTTACATGCCCTTCCCAGGGATCACAGCAGGTGCACCCTTGGATGCTCAACTCCTTTCTCTAGCCTTACCACCCGGGTCACCCAAGCCAGTCCGGTGAACCCACTGACTTCTCCCAACTTCTAAGCCCCACCGTTTGCCCCCAGGGGTCTGGCCTCTGAGACTGAGGAACATCTCTCACCTGGCACATTCTCACTTTTCACACTGTTCTACTTTTCTCTCTTGGTTCCAGAAACTGTTTCCTGATCTCCCGAGAATCCCCACTCCATAACTTGCCTGTCTGGAACATGCCCTTGCCATCTTTATCTCTCTTGGACAGAAGATACTGACTGCTTCCCAACTGGCCTCTCTGCCTTCAGTCTTACTCCTTAAATTCATCTTTTACACTGTTAGTGAAGATTTCCAGAATAATGACCAGAACACATCATCCCCTTCCTTGGAAAAATCTAGGGAATAAATTCTCCAGTACAGCTGCATGCACAACTTTCCTCAGCTCACTCTTCCAGCCCTCAAGCTCGGTGCTGGCATATCGCTCACCTGGGTACTCCCAGGACCTTATTTCCTTTGCTTACACTACCCCCTGACCTAACAGTCTTCTTCCCTGCCATTCTCTGCTCAGAATCCATCTCCCAAAGCCTAACAATGCCCCCTCCTTCAGGAAGCCCACCTGACCTTTTCTTTCCAGCCCCTGGCCATTACCTAATGGCAGCTGATCTTTCCCCAGCTCACCCTTGTGCAGCAATTCTCAAAGTACAGTCAAGTCCCACAGGATCTAAACTGTTTTCATAATGAAATTAAGCCTCTGTAATAAGCACTAATTGGAACCTTCTATAAACTAAGTGGAATGTGAAATCTTAACAGAACAAATGTAGAAAACAGAAGAAAATCAAGAATATCTTCCTTTATGCCAGAAATTAAAGATACTTTCTCTCTCTCTCTCTCTCTCTCTTTCTAATGGAGGTTATAAGCAGAATATATTTATTAAGGGAAAGAAAGCTCCTCTCCAACAGAGGGACAGGAAGGGGGTACTGAGTAGGTGGTCCCCTCTTTTTTTAACTTTTAAATCTTTTATGTATTTATTTGCTACAGGGTCTCACTACACAGCTTGTAGTGCTCCTGTCTCACTCTCTCCAGTGCTGGGATTACAGACATGTGCCACTATGCCTGGTTTTGGTGCCTGGCACAATATGCGGTACCAGGGACAGAACCTGGATCTTTCTGCTTGCCAGGCAGGTGCTTAGACCACTGAGCTATCTCCCCAGCCCTAAAGATACTTTCTAAATATAAAACAATACCACTTTTCTCAATATATTTATTTGCTTTGGAACTACAGTTATTTTTCACAAAAATACTTATGTTAAGATGTAATGTGTTGGGGGCTGGCAGGATGGTTCAGTGGTCTAACGCACCTGCTTGGGAAAGCTTAGATGGTGGCAGGGTCCTTGGTTCGATCCACAGCACCACATGCTGTGCCAGCCCCGCCTCCAGGGCAGGCTGAGCTGGCTATAATAAAAAATAAATAAATAAGTAAATAAATAAAGTTTACACATTTATGCCGGGCGGAATGGCTCAGTGGTCTAAAGTGCCTGCTTGGGAAAGCTTGGGCGGCTTCAGGGACCGCGGTTCGATCCCTGGCACCACATGCTGCGCCAGTCCTGCCCTCGGAGCGGGCTGAGCCAGCCATAAAGATGAGTGAATAACCAAACAGAGGTTCTGAAACAAGAATAAATAAATAAATAAATAAAATTCTTAAAAAAAAATTTGCCGGGCATGGTGGCTCACGCCTGTAATCCCAGCACTCGGGAGGCTGAGGCAGGAGGATTGGTGCGAGTTCGAGACCAGCCTGGGCTACAAAAGCGAGCTCAAGGCCACCCTCAACTGCATAGCGAGACCCTGTCTCAAAAAAAAAAAAAAAAAAAAGATGTAATATGTTATTTTAAATGGATTAATAAATCTTTTAAGTTTAGTTTTTAGTAGGTAGACTGAGAAAATCTAGTTGAGTGCAGTATATGACTACTGTTGAAATAATCTTTCCTATCCCTTAGGGCAGTGATGGTGAATCTTGTAGACATCGAGTGCTCCAAATGCAACCCAAAACCCACTATTTCTTACAATGTCACAACATTGCAATCAAACTTGACTACTGGGGGTTTAGTTTAGAAAAACCAGTTCATTGATTTAAAAAAAGCCCCATAATAACAGAGACTGCAATGGTATGAACTGCCTGCTGTGGCATGTGCCATTGGTTGGCCACCACTGAATTAAACCAACTGGAAGTTTCTACAGCAGCCAATCAGGCAGCTAAACAATTTCTTGAACAAAATCCAGGTTTGTTTTCATCATCATGTCACACCTCTAGGCCACAACCCTTCTGAACCTGGCTGCTGCCATTCCTGGCCCTGTGACATGTGGGCTACAATGCCGCACTTGTACCATAGGGCTTGACACCTGCTGCTCCCTGCTGGGACGTGCTCTCCTCCAGCTCTTTACACGGCTCACTTCCTTCTTCCTCTCAGTTCTACTCAAATGTGCTGGATTAAGGGACCTCCTGTGACGGCTGTGTGCGCGCGCGCGCGCGCGCACACACACACACACACACACACACACACACACACACACACACACACACGGCCCTCCTCACCACTGCTTTATTTTCATCATAACACGTAAGGGCCACCTGACATTTCCTAATAGTTTATTCATCCTTTGTCCCCGCCAGGGCTGTATCCCTCAATCCTCAGGGACCTTCACAGTGCCCAACATGTACTAGGTCTTGATAAATGTCTGCCAAGTAGCTGGCCTGCTCTCCAGTCGAGCAGAGCTGCTTCAGCTGTAACTCACTGGGCTCACCTCACCTTCAAGCCCTTGGCTGGGCCTGCTGACCCTCACCCCTACCATGCTGCTTCTTCACTGGGCCAAACCTCTACATTGGCCAGGCCCCAGCTCTTCTAGGACATGAGCCTTTCCAACCCTACAGATTGGCAGAGACCCTGCCTCTCCTTGTCCCCATGGGCCCCGCGTACACTGCTATCCCAGCACCACTTGATACTGTTCTCTAAATCAATAGCTCCACACTCCTTGAAGGTAGAAATGCACACTCCTGTGTATGCCCTGTACTTGGCGTACTCTTGTCCTCAGATATCTGCAGCATGAATCAACGTGCTGACTCCTTCATTTCAATGACTTACCAAGACACCTGAAGAGATAATGGAAATGCCCTTTGGTCTGGAGCTCTAAGGGGAGGAAGGCTCTCTACAACCCTGTGCATTCCTAGTCCCCACCACCCCAGCCACACTTGCCCCATTGCTCCCCTACCCTGGGCAATCTCGAGTTGTCGCTTCGCGTCACCCAATGCAGAGAACAGGTCCAGCTTGATTCTTGTCTCTGCACTCAGGCTGTTCTCCAGGTGCTGTGTCTTGTCTTGCATGGCGGAGAGGGCTGACATTAACACCTCAGTGTCCTTTTCATTTTCCTTATACTTCCGAAGCTCCTATCAATATCATCAAGACAGCAATGCTACAAGGCAGTTTTGGCACTGATGTCTACAAATAAGCCTGAAATTACAAGTTAAATCCTACTATTCATGACGTAGTCACTAGACCATAGAATCGTGGTATTTCATGGGTTTGGAACTCACTGCTTAAGAGCAAGTATCAAATGTACTTATATGGTGACACACACAGAAACATTCAGAACATAAATCATTTGTCTGTGTGGGGTACAACATGTCCAGATAACAATGGAATCTGCTTCCAAATCAAATACTGTCTTGAAAACCTAATTCAGAAACACAGGGAATTTTTTCCTTGCTGGTGGCTTGCAAATATAGCTGTACTTCTTCCTTTTTTTTTTTTTTAGTACCAGGGATTGAACTCAAAGTTTTGGGTTTTTTTGTTTTGTTTTGTTTTTTTGGTGGTACCAAGGATTGAACTCTGGACCTTACTTACGCTTGTCAGGCAAGCACTTGTTCCACTGAGCTATCTCTGTGGCTCTACAGCTATACTTCTGTAATCAAATTTGTGATAATCTTCCTCTTAAGCTACACTAAAAACTGCAAAATGGAGCTAAGAATGTAGCTCAGTGGTAGTTCTTACCTAGTATACAGGAGGCCTTGGTTTTAATCCTCTCTCCCTCAAAGCTCATTATTTTGGCAATGTAAATTATAGAATAACATAACAGTTGGTAATGCAGTCAATAAATATATATTTGGGTTCTCTTTCCTTTTTTATTTTCTGGTTGTATTGGGGATTGAACAGTATGTAGTTGATACTGAACTACCTACCTGGTTCCACACCTCACCCTATTTAAAAAATGTTTTTTAAAGACAGGATCTTGGGGCTGGGGAGATAGCTCCATGGCACAAGTGCAAGGTCATGAGTTCAAACCCCACTCCCGCAAAAAAAAAAAAAAAAAAAAAAAAGACAGGATCTCACTAAGTCACTAAGTTGCCCAGGTTGTACTTGAATGTGTGGATCCTCCTGCCTCACCCTTCCACAATTATGGGTTTCCAGGTATGTGCCAGCACAATTGGTGGAAAATAAAAAATTTAGTGGCCATAGGATATTCCTGCATTTAGAGACAAGCCATAACTTAAACAAAATCTCCCATCAGTAAGTCTGTATCTACTGTTTTTGCATGTATACTATATATACTGAACATCTCTGTGTATTACATTGATGAGAGCTTTATAATATTTACCTTAGTGCTAGATTAATAAAAAGGGAAATATTTACAAAGTACTTATTTCTTAGAATGTTGTATTTCTACCAGCAATGCATGAACCCTATTATGTAGGATCTTCACCAAAAGAAGAGTATTAGTAATGATATTATTATTATTATTATTTTTTTGTGGTACCAGGGATAGAACTCAGGACCTTGCCCTTGCCAGGCAGGTGCTTATGCCACTGAGCTATATCCCCAGCTAATGATATTAATTATTAATAATTTATTATTATGGTATTATCACTTAAAAATTCTTTGCCAATTTTGCAGGTGAAAATGATTTCTAAATTTAATCTGCATATCTTAGATGCTTAATAGACATAGTTATCAATCACTTGTATACTCTGTGAATTTGTGTCCCTTTCTCTGGAAATGTGAGCTTTTCTTAGCAAACTTTATAAGCTATTTATATACTGAGCATATGCACTATATTTCTTGCAATCCCTGCACCTTCTCCAGCTGAGTGTTTCACCCTGTGATTGCTTCCATTGTTTCCACGTTCAAAAACATGTTTCCTCTATTTCAAAATGAAAGGAAGTCTACTGCTTTCATCTAGCTTTTAAAAAATCATTTTTCTTTTTCTGATTGAACCTTTATCTAGACTTCCTTTTTGCCATGTTATGAAATGAGCTTCTGAGTCTGTTTTTCCCAGTTACGCACTAATCCAAAGCCTTCCCCTAACTCCTGCTCACCTCTGCCATCTATCTGAGGACATCTTTATCACGCAGTTCAGGCTCTGTCTTGAGGCCACACATTCTACTCCACTGACTTGCCAGTCATTCTTACCAGTCCCACACAATTCAAATTACTATAACTCTATAATACATGACACAAATTTTAAGCATCACTTTTCAAGCTGATGTCAAATCTGTGGCTAAAGTACAAAGACGAAAAAACCTGGCTATGTCCCTATTCATATCTTGAGCACATTTCCTCACTACGAGTTCAGACCTATAGTCTGCAGGCCTTACAGCCATCCAGGGGGCCAGTTCTCAGCATGAGACTAAGGATTAGGGCTAGGAACAGATGTGTGAGTTTCAGAGGATATTAATCTGGCCCATAGACTAAAAAAGCTGTGCAAATCTACATGAGTCAAGTCCTGATGTAAAACATGTTAAGAGACTGTCAACAATTCTGACTTGTATCAGAATCTGGCTAAATTAGACCTAAAAAGAGCTGGACAGGACTAGAGCCTCAAAACTTTTTGTCATACACAGATTTTTGATAGAATGGGATATGGTCCTTATCAAAGGCACTTTACCTACATCGTAGCGCAGAGCCCAAATCTAGGCTAAAAGAAATTCAAGAGTGAAGGAGTCTTGTGTTTCTTATTACCTGAACTTTCAGTTCTAGCTCTCTGATCTGGTCTTCTTTCACCTTCATGTCCATTGTGAGCTTCTTGCCCTCTGCTTCTAGTTCTCTGATTCGATTCCGTAAGGTTTCTGTGCATTCTCCCCTTTTGAAAAAGAAAAGAAAGGAATCTGAAATCCTGTAGGTTTATATTTCCCTTTGTATCCAAAGGGAACTACTTCATCTAGGCTCTCAAATCCATAGATGTTCAAAATAGCGTAGTATTTGCATATAACCTACTATATGCATCCTCCCATGTACTTAAAGCTATCACTAGATTACTTATATCTCATTCAACCTAGACAGTTGTCATACTGCATTGTCTAGGGAGCAGTGACAGGAAGAATAAGTCTGTACAGATAATCCTATAAATTGAGCTCTGGACTCTCTGCTTCTCAGACAGTGCTCATTCTCCTGCTATTAGCAAATGTCTCAACTTCAAACACATCCACATGGTTTACCTTCTAACCTAGCCTATCAAATGAGTAGTTTGACAGGCAGTAGGATTAGACATCTTAGGTTACGTATCTTGAGGACAATGCCAAGATCAGGCTTATTTACAAACCCTCTCCTCAGACTATAATGCAATCGACTGAGTGTATATTTTATTTTTGTTTATTTTTGTCTTTTTGAGACAGGGTCTCGAGATGCCGTTCAGTTTGGTCTTGAGCTCACTTTTTAGTCCACACTGGTCTTGACCTTGCACTGATCCTCCTGCCTCAGCCTCCCACGTGCTGGGACTACAGGCATGCACCACCATGCCCGGCTTCTTTATTGGTTTTCTGACACAAGGTCTTGCTATGTAGTTTAGCCTGACCTTGAAATAACTGTAGCGTAGACTGGCCTTGAACTCCTAGCAATTCTCCAGCTGCAGCCTCCTCAGTGCTGAGATGACAGGTCTGTGCCACAACAGCAGGTGAGTGTACTTTAAAATTCCTTTTTTTTGAGGGACCGGAGCTTGAACTCATGACTTTGCACTTGCCAGGCAGGCACTGTGCCACAGAGCTATCTCCCTAGCCCTGTACTTTAAAATTCTGAGTGTATACTTTAAAACTTTGCCTCATAAACCTAATGCCCCTCCTGGATGCTTCCTCTGATTTTTTTCTGTGATAAAACAGGAAACTTAACCCATGAGTGGGGTAAGCTGAGATACCCATCTCTTTGGGGGACCTCTTTGGATTCTGCTGGGTGACCCAAGTACCTGTGAGTCTGTCTAGATACAGATAAGCCACCTGCAGTCTAAAATCTGAGGGGTAGGAGGAGGCAAGATCACACAGTGAGAGTTCTTACTACTCACTGTGATTTCCTAAAAGGTGAAATAATGACTCACCAGTTATTCTGTAAATGCCAGAACCCCAAAGAAGTCTATGAACATGCCAAAGGCTGGCAACTTAATTGTCTGTTTAATACAATAAAGCAAAACTCTAGAAAAAACTATGGGTGAGTTATACCACACGGATACAAATTACAAAAAAATATAACATGAGATAATCTATCTTCACTTTGCACCTGCCAACCCATAACTGACCCTAAGCATGAAGCAGACTTCTCTATTTGAAGGTGAGCGTGCGGGGAGGAAGAGAAAGGGAGAGAAAGGAGGTGCTGAGGTAAACTTAAAAAAAAAAAAAAAAAAAAAAAAAAGCTCTTTACTATTTTCTTACTGGAGTTCAGATGGCAGTTCAGATCAGTTTTTGGAAGGCAGCTATGCTCACCACTATACCACCAATGCCACACGCTCAGATCAGTTTTTGGAACACCTACATCTAAGGGTATTTTTTATTTTTAGTCTGGCTTAGGGTACTTTAAGGGTAGGTCTGGGGATTGAACCAGCGTCCCCTGTGTCTGACTGGGATTGCTGGCACAAGTGCTTAAACCACTAAGCTAAGCTGAAAGCCCCCTTTAGGGGTACTTTTTAATGGTACAAGATGTAGTCCACAAATTTTCATCATTCCACAAGTTTAACTGCATCCATCCTCCTCGCCCTCCTCCCCCTGCAGGACCAGGGCTTATACCGTGGAGCTATCTCCTTGGCCCCCTTAACTGAATCTTTTAGAGATTAATTTTTCTTTTTTTCATCTCATTTGACAGTATGCTGACATCCAGTAAGGTCTTGAACTAATCAGCACATGGTATAGTACCTGGGTAATCAATGTGCTACCTTTAAGATTAAAAACTCAGAAACGCCCATACTTAAAAGAGTGGAGAACAATGATAGTCCTGTAAAGAGAGCAAAATTCCAGAAGGACTATTTCCAAGCATTTAGTGATCACCAGTGTTACTGACAATGACTAGAAACCTTCTCTGAGCAGTACTTACTATGGGCACTTCACTTTCTAGGTGAGGTCACTGAGAAATGAAATCCTTATAAAATAACTTAGCACATAGGGAGTTGAAACCAGCTACTAAAACATTACTTAAAGCAATCCACCCACACATGACGGTTGTCTACCTAATTCTACCCAAGGCCTCAAATTCACAAACTCATCTTGGGACAAGCAATGTGAATCCCAGATAAACACCCAGGTGGTGTGAACATACCTAGATGCAGCAGCAAATGCAACAGCACGGGCAGCAGTGGCTTCTTCTAACTTCTTCCTTTTTTTCTCCTCCATTAACTGCTTTTCTACAAAACTTCGGGCTTCTTGCTCAGCTTTTAGCTTTTTCTCCAGCTGGCTGATATTCTGCTTGTCTTTTTGTTTCATTTGCACAGCATTATGTAATCTATACGGACACAGTTGTCATGCAAAGTCGTATAATTAGAAATACTATAAAAACGTCTGTAAAATATGGCTTTCTTTATCATTTTATTTTATTTTTATGAGCGGAATAGATTTATTGGGGGAAAGAAAGTTCCTGCCTGAGAGAGGAATAAGAGGGGACGTGAGCGGGTTGTCCTCTTTATCATTTTAAAGTCAAGTAAACAGGAGGTGTAAGCAGCAAATCATAAGTATCAACTCCCCGAGAAAATACACTGTCATTATTTAATAATTTCAAAATACTAATGTGGGTGTTAAGGTCAGTGATCTACAATAGGCAACTGAAAATATAGGCTAGGGCCTGGCAGGATGGCTCAGTGGTCTAAAGCACCTGATTAGGAAAGCTTGGGCGGCTTCAGGGACCGCAGTTCGATCCCGGGCACCACATGCTGTGCCAGCCCTGCCCTACGGGAGGGCTGAGCAGGCCATAAAAATAAATAAACAAATAAAAGTTCTGAAACAAGAAAAAAATAAAATAAAATAAAAAAATAAAATTCTTTGGGCCCGGCAGGATGGCTTAGTGGTCTAAAACGCCTGCTTAGGGCCCGGTGGGATGGCTCAGTGGTCTAGAGCGCCTGCTTGGGGAAGCTTGGGCGGCTTCAGGGACCGTGGTTTGATCCCCGGCACCATATGCTGTGCCAGCCCTGCTCTTGGGGCGGGCTGAGCCAGCCATAAAAATGAGTGAATAAACAAAGGTTCTGAAACAAGAAAAAATAAATAAATAAAAATTGAAAAATAAAAATAAATAAAAATAAAACGCCTGCTTAAGAATGCTTAGGCGGCTGCAGGGACCACAGTTCGATCCCCAGCACCACATGCTGTGCCAACCCTGCCCTCAGGGCAGGCTGAGCCAGCCATAAACAAAAGGTCTGAAACAAGAAAAAAAAAAAAAAAAAAAAAAAAAAAAAAAAAAAAAAAAAAAAAAAAAAAAAAAAAAAAAAAAAATAAAAAAAATGTAAAAAAAAAAAAAGAAAGAAAATATAGGCTATAAGAAGTTCTAACAGAGTGCAAAATAATCTCAGGTCTAACTCTAGGGCTTCAGTACACTTGAAAGTGAGGTCAAAGAATCATTGATGAGATTAGTCTCGCCAAAAATGAAATAGAAGAAGGGAGAGGTCTTCCTTTTCCTGAATACCAGCATGCTACGCCTTTCCCTTCCAGTTACCTGAAGATTTCTCAGGGTTCCCAAATTAATCTCTTAGTCACTCACAGCTTTCCATGCGAATGTCAAGTGAGCTTATCATTAAAATGTTCACTAGAGTATTTACCAATGCTAGAACAATGCTGTTCAGAAGCAGCAGAGAAGCTTTTGCCTATATTTGGGGTTAACACTGCTTACAAATATGAACAACTCGCTTCAGAGGAAAAAGCTGGAGCCTATAATGTGATCACTATGACCAACATACATTACTGAGATAAAGAAACAAAGCACAAAACAGCCTCACTCTGGTTAGCAAGTATTCTAGAATGAATTAATAGAAAGTTTGGGCCGGTGAAATGGCTCAGCAGTCTAAAGCGCCTGCTTAGACAAGCTTAGGCAACCGCAGGGACCACAGCTCGATCTCCAGCACTACATGCTGCACCAGCCCCACCTCCAGGGCATGCTGAGCCGGACATAAAAAAATAATAATAAAATAAATAATAATAAAAAAAAAATAAAAATAAAAAAATAATAATAATAATGGAAAGTTTAAAAGAATCCACTCAGAAGAACTAGCCTTGTTCTTCAAAGTTTAATGTCATATTTTACTTCCAGTAAGTACTGTCTGATTATCTAGGTACTTTCATTCAAAAGAACAAGATTTTCAAATCTACTACTTCGTATCAATTTTACTTATACTATCATAAAAACTCAGTAACTATTTTAAACATTTATTAGACAGGAAAAATAGCAACACTAATAAACTGTTTCAATGAAGCAAGTTTCATTAGATTTTAAAACCTGGTATTAAATTACCTGAAATAATTTAAACTAAGTTTTTGTTTAAAAACTTTGCTGAGTCAAGTCCCTTTGTCATCATGCATCTTGTGCTCCAATTCCTGGAAACACGAGAACGGGGGTGGGGGGAAAGGGGGGTGTGAGGTCCACAAGGTGCACATACTTGTTCTGCAGCAGCTCGTTCTCCTGCCGGAGCTGGCCCATTTCTGAGCGGATCCCTCGTTCAGTGCTGGAGAGGGAGCTGATCTGGCTGCGGAGCTCCTGTTCTACTTGCCTGCTGGCTTGCAGGTCAGCCTTTAACTTTTTAATGTCCTGTTCCAGCCTAGAAGAAAGAGAAATGTGCATTTTCATCTCAAGAGAGGGCTCCCCCTCTTGAGAGGGGCCCTGGCTAAGGTCCAACAGTGCTTCTGGTTGGATTGTGGAGACCCCACTGCACTCCTGTCTGTAATCTGCATGGTTTTATTCTGTGATTTCACCTGGATCCCCACCTCTTCCCATGAGGTGTAACTTCTGCCCCCCCCCCCCAATGTGTGATACTGAAGATTGCAGGTGATGCCTGTGAATATCTCAAATGAGGATGGGAAGGTAAAGTAAGTGATAACCAAGGTCCTCTCTCCAATGATGGTTTTTCCAGGCCCCCAGGAAGGGAAAAACATTAAACAACTAACTGGCTCATGGCCCACCACTTACTGCTTTGAGCTATTGATAGATTAGACTCTACTATCTGAGATTCCCTTTCTCCAAGGGCCTAGTAGAAAACTGCATCAATTTCCTCAAACTGCCTCCTTGCTAAATAATACTAACACTTTTGCTGATGATGGCAGAAGATCTCAACTATAATGAAAAACCAGAAAGAATTATATGCTCTAAGAATCACAAGAAGACTCCATCTGTGCTTGGGTCTAGATGTCCCTCAAAAGCCTCAAGCAGTCATAAGTGGGGCTTTTCCAGAGGTGGCTGGATACAGAAATGCTGAGATGGATTCATGGTGCAAGGCTAGGATCAAAGGCACTAGGTTTAAAGGTGTGACTGCTATCACCATAAGTGGGCTGGATGAGACACAAGGGATAGAGAGAGCTGTAGTTGGCCCTTGCCTGCTTTGTTACCTTCTGCCTGCCATGACTGTTTGTCTTCTTCAGTGCCTGTCTAGATGCACCCTGCCTTGGAGCCAGCAGACTGCATACTGAACTCTCTACAAACTGAAAGCCAAACAAACCTATTCCCCCTTAACTTTGGGCAACAGGTACTTTGTTTCACCAGTGAGAAAAGTAACTAAGTCTGTGAACTGAAGCCTGTCTAATTTCTTATTTTCTGCTTCATCTATTTTCTTCTTTTGCTAGGATTGAACGCAGGACATTACACACAAGAAGCAAGCAACAAACTACTAAGCTTTATACACAATCTAACATATTTTCTTTACTACAATAATAGTTTCATTATAGGGTATACATTTGGGGCCCTACATACCTAAGTAGTAAAGGGTCAATAAAAAGTTCACAATAGAGTTCCTGTCTTCATGGCAAGTTTTCATAACTTCACTGAGGACCCCCAAATAGACAATTAAAATGAGTAAATAACAATGCAAGGAAGGTTGTGATTTAATACATATTAGAAGAAATAGTAACTACTAATGAAAATGGTGTCAGGTACTGTTCTACACATTCTGATGGTATGAACTCATTTAATCTATATCTGTGAACAAAAAGTACAATTATTATTCTCATTTTTCCAAATGAAGAAACCCAGGTTGAGAGAATCTTATAGTTCAAGATTGCCCAGGCAATTGGTCAGGAGTTCATTCTCTTCATACTAGGTTACACTGCAGCTGCACCATCGATAGCACTGGACAGGCAAAACTGTTACCAGTGCTCTGGAGAGAAGACTAGGAAAAGCCCTGCAGAGAGGATGGGAATTGAGTTGTGCACTGAAGGGTGGTAGGATCTGGAAATGGGCACAAGGATAGCCGGGTATGGTGGTGCACCCCTGTAATCCCAGCACTGGGGAGGCTGAGGCAGGAGGATCGGTGCGAGTTTGAGACCAGCCTGGGCTACAAAAGTGAGCTCGAGGCCGGCCTGAACTGCATAGCGAGACCCCGTCTCAAAAAGACAAAAAAAAAAAAAAAAAAAAAGAAAGAAAGAAATGGGCACAAGGAAACATTCTAAAGGATGGTGGAGGGACACATGGTCAAAAACTCAGTACCACTGTTACATATCTGGAGAAAAGTGTTCAGTCTGACTTCTAAGGAAGGCATAAGAAGAGTCTGGTAGATGGAATCCATACAGTAGTATTACAGGTCATTCCAAGGATGTGTGGTGCCACACTGAGAAGACATTTTTCCATCAGGATACAAGCATACAGGAGCTTCAAGTCCCATCGCTCTGGCGAAACTGCTCCAGTTATGGGGCACTGAGCCCAGAGCCTCATGTGCACTAAGTACAGGATCTGTTAAGCCACACCCCAGCCTCTGCCAAAACTTTTATGTGTGGCACTAATCCAACATACCAAAAAAAAAAAAAAAAAAAAAAAAAAAAAAAAAAAAAAAAAAAAAAAAAAAAAAAAAAAAAAAAAAAAAAAAAAAAAAAAGATTTCTGGAGGGCACTTGGGACTGTCAGCTTCATAGATTAAGTCCTTACAGATGTTTATTAAATAGCATAAATCTTCAGGGTCTACCACAATGATCAGTGCTTAAGTTAATAATGTTGTCTGATCTCCTTTAAAAAACCAAAGAGCAATTTTATTTCCTTATCTACCACTAGGGAGCTTTTAAAAATCTGTAAATCCACACATAGTGATGGTCCTTTACAGGTAGAAATCACCCCCCACCCCCCACCCCCATCCAGTGCCTGAGAACCTGGCCTAGAAACCTTGTGTTCCAGCACTGTGGCCTCTCTGGACACAGCTCAATCCCTAGGGAAGGGTCACAAGTCAAGATCACACCACACTGTTCCTATTGCCAGGGTTATTCTAGTTCAGTGTACTCTCAGAAATGCTTCGAACAATTACAGATCAGCATTTATACCATTGCCGTACTGTCTCTCATTCACCTGAAGAAACCGCAGGGATATATTCCAAAACAGGTAGAGGCTGCCAGGTTACCTCCATAAGTTTGGCCAGAAATAATATAGGTAATATATCTTTCTTGAGATGTAAATTTCACAGGTGGAAGATTTCACTTTTAATAGAAAAGGTGAGTTTTTAGATGAGAATGGGCATTTACACTGGTTTAGAATCGGGATATTGGGTAAGGTTCTGATACAGGTTCTGTGACCCCAGCCAAGGCATGCATCCTAGGCCTCAGTGTCCTCTGTGGCTACCGATCCCTCAAGTTCCTCTCACATCGGTCTAGGATTTCTAGGCCTGACACACTTAAGAGGTGGCTGCTGATTTGCTTCTTCTGATTAACAAACTAAGCTGTCTCTTATGCAGATGTATGGGAATCAAGTTCCACACAACCAGCCTGAGGCAAAACAGGTACTGCAGTTGGGAATGAAAGTAAAATTAACCCACAGATGTTATGTGCCAGTAATTGTTGTTTTCTTTTATTTTTAAATGTTTAGAAATCTATTTTCCTTCTACAAGCTAGGGGTAACAATATTCTGAGTGAAACTTCAGAGTTCCTTAAAAAAAAATGCAAACAGCTAATGCAGTTATGAGACCAAAATATATAAAACATAACTTCTGGTTGCCACAAACCACTGAGTGATGTTTTTGTTTGTTTGTTTGTTTTTAAGGTTAACTTTATTTATTTATGTTATGGTTGGCTCAGCCTGCCCTGGGGGTGGGGCTGGCACAGCATGTGGTGCTGGGGATCAAACAGAGGTCTCTGTGGTTGCCTAAGTTTGCCTAAGCAGGTGCTTTAGACTGCTGAGTCATTGCACCAGCCCCTGAATGATATGTTTTTAATGCCGAACTCCATGAAAGTTTTATCTTAAAAGTACATGCCAACACATTATGACAAAAATAAAAAGGTTGTAAAAATACACTCACTTTGTGACTATGCATAAATTGTAAACTTAAGGTTTATGCACTGTTGTGCATATATATGTTATATTGGAAGAAGAAAAGGGTTTTAATTTTTTTTTTTTAAGTTTACTCTTAGAAGTCACTCATAGAACTAAAATACCTTAGGACTTTCTTACCTAGTATCTCTAGTTTGGTAAAGCTCCAAGGTATTGTCTTCTAAAATGTTGTAGCAATCTAGTGAGTTAACACCAGCACTCCCAGCTTAAGAAACATGGGTCTATAGAACAATGCTACTCTCTCATAGCTTCTAGTGCTAAATGACAAAATGCTCATAGTTTTCAAAATTTATGATGGGTAATTTTCCATTGCTTTTCTACAGAAAGCATTATTTTAACCCTTAAGGTCTATTATACATCTAAAATCTTCACTGAGGTGGACATAAAATTATTTACAACAGCATACTGAATTTTTTTTATTGCAAAAATGACACCCAGTCAGTATCAAAACTGGAACACAAAATAATAGAATCTGTACATAGTATTAAAGGTCATTCCTTCAAATAGAGCCTGGGAAATAGCTCAGTGACTTAAGTGCCTATCTGACAAATGCAAGGTTCTGAGTTTGATCCCCTGGTACTAAAATAAAATAAAATAAAAATGTAAGTAACTCACAATCCTCTCACCCAACAGAACAACACACTACTTATATTTGGTATGCTTCTTTTCTTTGAAGAAAGGGTCCCACTATATAGTCCAGCCTGGCCTTGAACTCACTATGTAGCCCAGACTAGTCTCAACTCACAGCAATCCTCCTGCCTCAGGCTCCCAAATACTGATATTACAGGCTCTACTACACTTAGCTTGAATGCCTTTTTCTATTTTCTCACATGTGTAAACAGATTTCACATTGTTAACGGTATATGTATAGGTAAGGACTTTCTCACACTATTAAAAACAGGTTCAAAAAGAAATGAAACAGGGCCAGGGATATAGTTCAGCAGCACAGTTCCTGCCTTGCAAGCATAAGGTCCTGAGTTCAGTTCCTGGTATCAGAAAATAGAAGAAAAGAAAAAAAAAAGTATTCCATTGTATGGATTATTTTATTACCCTAATTTCTAAGATATGGCACAAATGTTACATTTACTCATTAGAAAAATGTATGTCTCAAAACTATATGACTGGGCTGGGCGTGGTGGCGCACACCGGTAATCCTAGCACTTGGGAGGCTGAGGCAGGAGGATCAGTGCAAGTTCCAGACAAGCCTAGGCTACAAAAGTGAGCTCAAAGTCAGCCTGAACTGCGTAATGAGACTCTGTCTCAAAAAGACCAAAAAAAAAAAAAAAAGCCTATGTGATTTAATGAAGTCAACTGAATCAAGTCAGTTCAAATTAGGGGTATTAAATAGCCACCACTTGTCTTAATAATATATTTAAACTTTTGTACTAAAGGTCAATAATTCCTAAGTAAAATGCAGATATATAGTTTACTACTGGGAAGTATTAAGAAGTTCTTATTAAACAGTGTTAAGAGGTTAATGCCAACAAGGCACTGAATTCAATCCCTGGTTAAAAAAAAAAAGAGGTTAATTCAAAATTTTTAAGTAGGTTCAGGAGATTACGCTATACCTAAATCAGAAGTCATATACATATATGAGAGAGAGGAACAACAAGGGAGTGAGGGCCAAAAAGTACATATATCAGCAAAAGAAAACCTTGTACTGGGGTTGGGGAGATAGCTTGGTGGTCTAAGTGCCTGCCGGGCAAGTGCAAAGACCCAAGTTCAATCCCAGGCACCATGTGCTGTGTCAGTCCCAGTGTGCCAAGCCAGCCATGCTGCACAGCAAGACCCTGTACCAAGTAAGTAAATGAATATTTTTTTAAAAAGAGAAACATACGGAATATTTTAATAAATATATTGAGATACCATGAGATTAATACAAGTTAACTTTGGCCTCTACAATCACAAGAGGAGCTCAAAGTGGTGGCCATGAGCTTCCAAACCTTTATTAGTATGTCAAACTGTTGAAGTGCGCATGCATTCTTTTAGCAGACTCTATGTGTGTATCTATATGTGTCTGTGTACTTTTTATTTTTGCTCTGCGACAGGGTCTCATTATGCAGTTTGGGCTGGCTCTGATCTTACGATGATCCTCCTGCCCTGGCCTCCTGAGTGCTGTGATCACTGCATAGGCCACCACACCTAGCAGGCAGAAGTAATACAGTGCATAACCCTTGAAACTAATTTCAGTATACAGGGATCAAAGGAATGAAGGAAAAAAAAATTCATTTATAATCTCAGACCTCTTTTTACCATTAAGTCCTATTCTCTTCCCAATACTATGGAATCTGAATGGGTAAAAACTTTCCCTCAGAGAGCTTCACTCTCATCATCCTATTTACTTCCCTTCTCCCTAGCACTTCTTAACCAAATTTAACTAACATGTATCAGAAAACAAACACACTTCCAACTTGCTTGGCTTCAGCAGACTTGGTCAAAGATGGCATTACTACAATACAGAAGACCTGTGGCAAAGCTCAAATCCATGTGCACAATAATGTGTCTTTTTTTGGAGGGGAGAAGGGTCTCCAGGGTGTTCAGGGTCTCACAACTGGAGTGGACTTGCAGTGACTCACCTGTTTACAACCTCCCAAGAGCTGGGATTATAGGTGTGCGCCACCACACCCAGTCTCAATTGCAGTCTCAGCTTGGTGGTGGTGGGGGGCAGCACAGCAGGCCCAGGGATTGAACCCCCAGCCCCTGTGCCTGCTTGCAGGTGCTGTAATTCGTTGAGCTATTTGGCCAGCCCTAATGTGTCCATTTTTGCCCAACTGTACAAACCTAGATTCTAAACTGTTAACAGATTATTAAGTCCAGGCAACTTTCCTAGCCACTTTTCTGATAATTTCAAAGATAGCCCTTCTAGGAAAACTCTCAAGCTACTCCTGAATTCTTGCACATTATCTAACCCACTGCTGGCGTCAGGGCTGGCTATCATAGCACTTTCTTAAGGCCTCTAGCCAGTGGCCTGGGTAACTTCAAAGCAGAGCTGTTGAGTGGAGGAGCCCTTTCACCTACTTCAAACCTTAACTATATCTCACTGTCTCTCAGTTTTGCCCAGTAAGCAAGTCATTATGTAATTCACTAGTGATTTTTTTAAATTGTGGTAGGAGAACACTTACATTTTAATAAAGGCAGCCTCCCAACTGACAAGAGCCGACGATAGCTCAGCAGACTAAGTGCCTGCTGAGGTAAACACAGGGACCTGGCTCTAATCCCCAGCATCACATACCACACTAGCCCCGCTCCCCAGTGTGCTGAGCTAGCACACCTACATCCCAGTGCTGGGGAGGCTGAAAACAAGAGGATCACTACAAGTTCAAGTTGCGTAGTAAGGCCCTGTACCAAACACATTTAAAAAAAGAATGAAGTTCAAATGTTAGCCTTAGGCAGGCAAAGTAAAAAAAAAAAAAAAAAACACCACTGGGCATGTGGAAGGATATTAGGTAATAAAACACAATACAGTATTCGAATGTCAGCTTTTACTTGAAAAGGGTACTTAAGTGGCTGAGAAGGTGCTTATAACTCTTATATTTGGTGAATGACTTTGAAGTACAGCCCACAGAAGGCACTACGACTTTACTCAACTTTAAAAGTCTCCAGCAGGTCCTACCATTTCATTCTTTCAAAAAGCCTGACTGTACAAGGTAGGCTTAAGACATAGGGGCTGTAATCTTCCCCCAGGAAGCAAGTTTTGTGAAAAAGAGGCACATCATTTTCAGACAGGACTTCACCTGGGATGTCTAGGCTGGTCAAACACTCTAGGAGTCATGTCCATATGCATTCTAGAAAACTACCTATGCGTGTATCTCTGGACTTCTGGCTGCAAGCCATGGGATCCAGAGCAAGTGCAAGAGCCTTAGCTTTGTTGATTACCTCTGCCCCGGAAGAGCTGACAACAGAGATACATTAGAACTCAGCTGGCTGCTAGTGCTAAAGGATAAAAGGCCATCTTCTAGTTACACAGCCAAGTGACTGAGGTAGGTATCTTCATGCACCCCCATAGTGGCCAGAATGACCTCTCCTTCCTTTTATACATCTGCTGGCTTTACTCACAACACCTGGTTGGGATGAATGACCTTCATTTCTCAATCTCATCCATTTTTCAAGGCCCAGTTATAAAAACAACAACAAAAATTAAGCAAACTTGCCAGTGGGCAACACCCAAAGTTGCTTTTCCCTGTGAAACCCCACAGTCATCACAGCTAGTGCACCTTATCTGGCACTGAACCACTGTCCTGCCCTGGGTTTAATTGTTCTTGTGTTTAATCTTTTCCTATGGGTATATCTTATTTCTAAGGTAATTGTAAGTTTTATAAAGCCAGAGACTTGGGAGCTAGCTCAGTAGAATAAGTGCCTGCCTGGCAATCATAAGGTCTTGAATTTAAACCCTGGTACCAGAAAAAAAAAAGAAAGAAAGGATATATATGTGTGTGTATATATATATCCAGGGAATAAAATTAGACTGTGTATAAAATTAGAAGCAAAGACTATTTCTAAGGTTTCTTCCAATCCTTACATGCCACGACACTAATCCTTGTACTGTGTCCATCTCAGTGCTCAGAATAGAACAGGGCTTTGTTATGACGTAGGAAGGCACATCCAAGAAGCTGTCTGCATTTTAAACTTAAATAGTGGCTAAAGGAGATAAGGTAAATGGGTGTCTGCTTACGAAAAAGGCAGGTACACATGAAAAGAACAAATGAAGCCAGCCATGGTGGCACGTGCCTGTAATCCTAGCACTTCCAAGGCTAACACAGGAGGATCACCTCAAGTTTGCAGTCAGACTGGGCTAGTAAGTTCAAGGTCATCCTGTACACATGTGAGGCCTTGCTAAAAAAAAAAAAGGTGAAGAAAGAACAAATGAAGAGCAACGGCTTCATCTTGATAAACACCTGATTCCATTAGGAGTCCCTGGTATATACATTAATCATACAAGACAAGACTGGTTTAGAGACCACACAGCTAAAAGCTGAGTTCATAAATCAAAGCTTTGCCCCCACGGAAATACTGACTATCCTGGTACCTGCTCCCTTTACCTCTTTTGGATCGTGCACAGAGAAGTGTATGCTAAATGTATGCTCAGTGTAACCTACCATAAGTGAGGTCCTACACTGACTTGAAGCTGTTCCAATATATTCAGTAAACCACATCTTTCAAAATACCAAAGTGAAGCTGCCTTCAGTCTCACTGTGGTGACTACCGTCGCTTACTAGGCACAAATACCCCAAAATAGAAAACAAGCCGATGACCTGATTATCATGTAACAAAGTACTTGGGCCTCTATTCCACTCTCTTGTGAAACATGAAAGACAAACACATTAATTTTCTTTAAGGAATGCAGGGAGTCAGAAAAAGAACTGTACAGGTATTCAGGGAATATGGTTACTGACTTCTTGAAACTTCAAAAAAGGGGGGAGGGGCCTGGAAATGCTGAGAACTAGAAGTTTAAAGCAGGTCTTTAAAGGAATATGGTAAGATTTGACAGTTTGCATCAAGTCTTTAAAATGCTCTTGGCAGATGATGAAGCAACTGGAGGTGCACAGTTATAAAATCTGCTGTAGTAAGAAAAAAAAAAAAAAAAAGCAGAAGCATTTTAATATTCGAATGAAGATCAGCTAAAGAAATTGTTGTATATTCACATGTCTGATTGTCATTTTAAAAACATCACTGAAGCCGGGAGTAGTGGTGCATGCCTGTAATCCCAATATTTGGGAGGCTGAGGCAGGAAGGCTGATGTGAGTTTAGGACCAACCTGGGCTACAAAAGAGAGCTAGCTCAAGACCAGCCTGAACTGCATAGCGAGATCCTGTAACAAAAGAGACAAGGAAAAAAAAAAAAAATCACTGAAGAAACTGGGCATGGTGGCACATGACTATAATCCAAGTTACTAGGGAGACTGAGGAAGAACAGAAAGGCCAGCCTAGGCAACTTAGCAAGACTCTGTCCCAAAATACAAGCAGCTGGGGCAAGGATACAGCTCAGTGGCATAGTCACTGCCTGGAAAGCACAGTCTTGAGTTCTGTACGCAGTACCTAAAAAACATCAAAAGCAGTGGGCAGAGCGCTTCACTTGCCTAGCATGTGCAAGGCCCTGGGTTAAACCTTCAGTGCTGTAAGAAATTAAAACAAACAAAAAAAAAATTGAAGAAAAATTTCAATGACCTAGGAGAGCCTTCATAATACAGAGAAAAAAGTTTAAAAATGCCTCATGACTGGGGAGATAGCTCCATGGCACAAGTGCCTGCCTGGCAAGTGTAAGGTTGTGACTTTGAATCCCGGTCCTGCAAAAAAAAAAAAAAAAGCCTCATGCTGGGAGGATGTGGCTATGCATGCCTACAATCCCAGCACTCTAGAAGGCTGATAGAACGAATGCAACCTTGAGATCTCAGTAAATCTTGAACAATTTACTGAGACCCAGCCTCAAAATTTCTAAAAAATAGGTGGAATATAGCTCTGTTCAAGTACCTTGAGTTCAATTCTGAATACAATGAAACAAAAACATTTTGGGCTTGAGTACAGAAGGAGCTTAGTTTTGTAAACAGGAGAAGTGTATATGCAAGATAATGATGTTGAGGGGATAGTTACACAGTGGTTACTTGTTCACCTTCCAAATCAGGTGTAACACATAAGTATAACGTAAGTTAACATTTGGAAGAAAAGTTATTTCAAAAGAGGACTGTTAGCCTGCTTTCCGTGGCTGTTCGATGTTCCTACTGCTCTTATATTTGCTCGAGTCCTATGCTAGTTTCAGAAAAACCTGAAAGCCTTAAGGAAAGTCCAACTCTTACTTTGCAACCTTATTAGGCTAGTCCAGACAGGGGGAACTTCCCTTTCTAAAGAAAATAGCCTGGTTCCTAAATGTACACCAACTACATGCTACTTACCAGTCCCTACCAAAAAAAATCTAGAGCTGTGGCTTTTCATCCTGCTACAGTTCTCTTGACTGTATCCAACACTGGCCCAGGCAGGTAGCACTGCTACAACATCATGCTCCATCTGCCTCACATTACAAGTGTCTTGCTGAGGCACACAAATTCTAAACCAGTGCACCTGTTTTTGAGGTCTGTAAAAACCACGCCAACAGTCTGACTTTGGTGTATTTCTGAACACAGCAGAAACGCATCTTGACAAGAGAGAAGTTAGAAATCCTTGCTACAGATGGCTGGAGCAGTTCTGTGCACTGGATACATTGAGGAACCTCAGAAGGCCCAACCCACCCTCCTCATCTCAAGATTATGCTAAGCGGCCTGAAAGTTCACACTTCCGTGTGGAGGTTCAAAACCAAAGAGGGTGGACTTTGTCTCTGAGAAGTCAGTGTGTGTTTGTTTTCTAAGACTATAGGAAAACTAAAGAGAAAGCACAAAGGTCCCACTAAAACACAGCAAATTAGTTCACAAGATTTATTAGACATTCCCCAATAGCAAAACTCAATGCCCTTGCTATATCCTATAGCAAGTCAAATTTTGATTGGTTGGACCAGAGCATGAACGTGAATATAACGTAAGCATAATAAGGTCTGGAATAGAGGATGCAAACTAATGGGTCCGTTTGTTTCAATGTTGTTTTTTATTATTTTATTTATTTATTTTGTACAGGGTCTCACTACCCAGCTCAGACTCATAGTGATCCCCCTGTTTCAGCCTCCCCAGTGCTGAGATTACAGTTGTGTACGACCATGCCCAGTTTTGGTGGCTGGCTTGGCCTTGGGGCTGGCACAACATGCCGTACTGGGGATCAAACCTGGGTCCTTGCATTTGCCAAGCTGGCACTTAGATTGTGGAGCTATCTCCCTAGCCCCTTGGGTCCGTTTGTTTCAGAAATATGTTTTATCATCCCCCAACATAATGCAAAGAAACTTTTTAAACTGAGACTTTACAAATATCTATTTTTGTCATTTCTTCAAGATATCAAGATTTGATAATACTGGGCATATAATCTTGCATTGTAACAGTTGGCTGTCCCCTTTAGAAGAACTGATGCTCCTAGGTGCAGTGAATGAATGTGAATGAAGACAAGGCAGACCTCAGTGTTCACCCTATGACAAGTATTCTGGAACATTATCTTCTGCTTCTGTTTTGAAGCTATTGGAACACTAATAAAAAAAGATTAAATGTACATTATGAGAAAGCACAGGGTACTAAATTCAATCCCTGGTACTGCAATAAACAAAAAACAAAACAAAACAAAACAAAAAAACAAACTAAAAATGTACATTACAACAGACAAGGGTTGTAACTCTTATTTTAAAAAAAGAAAGCAAAATTTTTTTTTTTTAGTTTTCAGAGCCCTTTACTGGCTAGAAGAAAAAGTGCTAAGAGGTCCCCAAGAGATTTGGAAAGACTGAAATATGCTTACACTGGCTGGTAAAATACCCAAAAGGCCAGTTCCTAAATAACACCATGAGTAACGTTTAAAGGATATCATTCCTCTTCTTTGAGGTCACCTCCCTTCTGAGGAATCCACCCTTAATCAATCTTTTATGTACTAGCAAAGGCACTAACTCAGAATTTAACACAGAACTTTCTAAGTTTTTCATTAGTTCCTTCTCAATTGCAGTGAGGAAACTTTCAGTTGATTCAGAAATCATAGTTTTGATAGAATAAACTCTCAGGACTCAACATGACAATGTTTCCTATGTGTACTACTCCTCCAATAATTAATGGGTGATAATATTCTGTACAACACAAACACCTTCCTGTTTGACCACTAAGATATAGATACATTAGGTAAACTGCTGAAATTCACTGATGCCTAATTTCTAAGATGTCATATGGTTTTGAAGTCACAAAAATTCCCTATTTAAGTACGAAATCATCAGTTTCTATTACCATAGTTATTCTCAGGCTATTACACTTCTAAATTCCTGCAATAGTTAAAACAAATTCAAACCTTACTGTGAATTAATATAAGGACTAGTTAAATATTAAAATACTAAAATACTATGGGATAGCAAAAAATGAAAATAAAATCAAGTTGGCCAATATACATCTGCTTGGACATAATACCAGGCATCAAAAATCATGTAGGGGCCAGCCAGCCAGCAGATTAAAGTACCTGCTTAGGCAGATACATGGCCACAGGTTCTATCCCAACTGTGCTGTGCTGACCCTGCCCCCAGGGCACACAGAGATGACAACTGAGACTGGGCATGAAGTGTATGTGCCTGTAGTCCCAGCACTTGGGAGCTGAAAATAGGAGAATCACTAGGAGTCCGATCTACGCAGTTGAGACCCTGTAGACCCTGTACTAAATACATTAAAGAGAGGCCTGGAGGGATGGCTCAGTGGTCTAAAGCACCTGCTTGGGAAAGCTTGGGTGGCTTCAGGGACCTCGGTTCGATCCCCGGCACCACATGCTGCGCCAGCCCTGCCCTCGGGGCGGGCTGAGCCGGCCATAAAAATGAGTGAATAAACAAACAAAGGTTCTGAAACAAGAAAATAAATAAATAAAATTCTAATAAATAAATAAATAAGTACATTAAGGAAAAAAAAAAAAAATCAGTATCCCCAGACACCAAAACAAACTTTTCTAAATAAGTAGATGGTTCTACCATTTATTAATTTACTTCTTCTTAGCAACTTCCAAGTAATCTAGTAGCAGCTATCTCCAACATATTTACTCTTCCTAGGTAAGATAGTTTTTATAGTCTTTTTTTTTTTTTTTTTTTGTCTTTTTGAGACAGGGTCTCCCTATGCAGTTCAGGCTGGCCTTGAGCTCACTTTTGTAGCCCAGGCTGGTCTCAAACTCACATCAGCCCTCCTGCCTCAAGCCTCCCAAGTGCTGAGATTACAGGCATGCACCACCACACCCAGCTCAATAGTCTTCATTCTAAAATTTCATAATTTCTACTTCTTAGTGAGAAATGCTGCCATTACAAATAATTTATTATATGTCCTGTAGAAGTAGAAAGGCCTGTTTTGGTAGACATCACTCATGGTGGTCAGCAAGTTATTTTGCAGCAGTAGCTGGTAGAGACAGCACCTTTAGGAAAAACAGCCAGGATAAAGTTCCTAAAGTACAAATCACAGCTCCCAAGATCAGATTCACTTCCCCAAACTATTCCTGACACACAGGCAAAATATATTCAAATGCAAAAAGAGAAAAGAGAACAAACACTCTTCCTTTCCACTGGAGCTGCTATAAAAGCAGCCAAAGGCAGTTCCCTTCTGGAGGGAAGGAAAGGTGAAACAGAAATAGGAGATCTGAGCTTATTGTAGCTGCCACAAAGACAGAGGTTGTGACCTTGGGTAGACAGGCCCAGATCCATCAGGTAAAATGACACAAAGGAAAATTTGGTTTCTCCCACGTTTTTCTTTTTTTCCCCCATCCCTCTCACTCTCCTTTTCCATGTCCTTGGTAGACAGACGGCCCATGCCTACATTTCTTGGCTCTGGGCACAACCAAATCATTGCCCACTGAGTAACTTCCCAAATTCCTCTCACTTCCTCAAAAGTTTTGAGAAAAAGTACTGATGGAGTGCTTAACTATAAAACTTCCTCAGAAAGACAAAGAAAAGGGGTCTGCAGTAGAAAGCTTTAATTTTTTAAAAAATAAATTATTAAAATCAGTAGCAAGCTAAAAAATAAGTAACCCCAAGCATGGTGATGCACTCCTAAAATCTTGATGCTCCAGAGGCTAAGGCAGGAAGATTGCTGCAATTTGAAGCCAACCTATATTAGTGAGTCTAAGGCCACACTGAATTACAGAGTAAGACCCTGTCTCAAAACAACAACAAAACAAAAACAAAAAAGCAAGTAGTTTTGACAGTGGATGTCTGGTTCTTGATACGTTCACATATAATATTTAGATTTTCTAGCATCAAAAGCCTTTGAATTGCACTGTGATGAAATTCCTTGGCCTTGCTACCCCCTCTGCAATACTTTCCTTGAGCAAAGGCAATACACATTTATTTAACAAGTATTTTCAAGTACCCACTCTGTGCCTATTACCATGTACAGTGATGCATAAGAGAAGTCTCTTCTTGTTGAGCTTACATTGTTATTTTAATAAGCCTGTTGTAAAAATTCAAACTATATAAAAAGCAACAGTATAGGAAATTAACATCCCCTACAAACAATTGGCCATTTGAAATTTAAGTAGTTTTCTGTGTATCTGAGAAATACATCTACGTATTTTTTTTTTTTTAACTGAGTTCACTCTTCTCATGGTTTGCTACTTCTTCTACCCCTTTAGCAATCAGTCTTGGGTTCCTTTCATTACCTTTTGAAACAGACTTCTACCTTTGACAAGAATTTTTCATTATCTTTCCCCCTTGACTATTGATTTCCCACTTAGGTCTCATCAAGGCCTGTGAGAAGAGTCCATAAAAGCCCTCTTCATCCTGATTTCCAGTGTGGGGAATGATCTGAAGCTCCATTTGTTCACCTCCGCCCACCAGTTAGATGGCAGCTTTGGATTCTACCCTGGTTTGTCCCTGTAGCCTAGGAATTGTCTTCCTCACTTTTTGTTCAACTTAGACCAGCACCTTTCTTCCTTACCTCTGGGGCTAGGAGCTGATGCCTCCAGACTTCAGGCCTGACACACACCCATTGTACAAGATGGAAAAAAGACAAGTAGTAGTAGAAAGAGCTAGGATAGGGCTGGGGAGATAGCTCTGTGGCACAAGTGCCTGCCTGGCAAGTACAAGGTTGTGAGTTTGAACCCTGGTCCTGAAAAAAAAAAAAAAAAAGAAGGGTGCTAGGATCTTTTCATTCTTGCAGGAAACAACATTATCCCCAAACTTTCCTAGCTGTTTTAAAATGTTTCTCTAAGATCACAGGAGCTTCTCTGTTTCTTCCTTCACTGTTTTGGTGCTATCTGTACCAAATTATGCCAACTCTACCAATAATTAAAAACTAGTAATTAAAACCGTGGGCTTGGGCCAGCCAGATAGCTCAGTGTATTTTTTTTTTTAATGGTCAGCTCACCCTCTCTGGGATTGGGGCTGGTACAGCATGTGGTGCTGGGGATCGAACCACAGTCTCTGCAGTTGCCTAAGGTTGCCTAAGCAGGTGCTTTAGACTGCTGAGCCATCTTGCCAGCCAAGCTCAGTGTATTAAAGCACCTGCTTAGGCAGACGCAGGGGTTGGAGGTTTGATCCCTGGCCTGCTGGCCCCACCCCATGACAACTGAGACTGGACATGGTGGTGTGCCTTTAATCCTGGAGCTTGGGAGGCTGAAAACAGGAGAATCATTACAAGTCCAATCTGTGTAATGAGACCTTGTAGACCCTGTACTAAAATGCGGAAAACAAAACAAAACAAAAAACCCTGTAGCCTTCTTTAAATTGTATGTAAACATCTTACAATTTAGGATGATGAAAAAGAGAAGCTACTTAAACTGTCCCAAATAGCAAGACTATAGACATTAAGGAGCTGTCTAAAGTCAGAGGTTACAGACAATCTTAAATTCCAAAATCTGTAAGACAAGACTGAATTTATAAGTATAAGCCTGGGAACTGCTAGTCAAATTTGACCAATCTGTGCTACTAGGATATTGTAGTTAAGCCGGGCATGGTGGTTCACGCCTGTAATCCCAGCACTGGGGAGGCTGAGGCAGGAGGATTGATGCGAGTTCGAGACCAGCCTGGGCTACCAAAGTGAGCTCAAGGCCAGCCTCAACTGCATAGCAAGA